>BLSH010156328.1:54396-89938 GCA_018402905.1 Glandirana rugosa
AATTGTCCTGTAATAGGTCTATAAATTTTTGCCCTTTAGCTGTCCCAGCAGTGCCATTACTCCAGTTAATTTCCGGGTAGTTAAAATCCCCCATTATTATCACTGTCCCACTGTCCCAGCCCTTGCAGCTCTTTCTATCTGTGCAAGGAGCAGAGTCTCCACCTCCTCTTTAACACTGGGAGGTCTATAACAAACTCCAATGATAATCTTTGTAGTGTGCACACCCATATGTAGATCTACCCATAATGCTTCAGACTCATCACACTCTCCATCAACTAGGTCCTCATTCACACTCGCTTTGAGATCACTTCTCACATAGAGACAGACACCACCACCCCTCCGTTTTACCCTGTCCTTCCGAAAGAGAGCATAGCCAGGAATATTAATAGCCCAGTCATGTGAAGAATGAAGCCAAGATTCAGCTATACCAATCAAATCATAGTTCTCCTCATGCACCAGAGTTTCCATCTTCCGTCATCAATGGTTGTTAAGAAAGCATGTACCATGTCCTTAGCAACCAGTAGCATCCCCAGGCCTCATTCACATGCTGGCAGGAAAAAAATGGAGTGGGTTTCCCCCAATAATTCATATCATGCCCTTCAGAACCGGTTATGAAGTTTAGGGGGACCCCATGCAAAAACAAAAAAGCGGAGTCAATCTCAAATATCGTCCCTGTCCTTTGGGTCTGGACTGGATTTTAAGGGGGAACCCCCACACGAAAATCAAGATAAAAATGTGTGGTCCCCCCAAAACTTCATACCAGACCCTTATCTGAACATGCAATTTAGCATGTCAGGAAATGAGGGGACAAGCATATGCCATTCCTCCTGAACAATACCAGACTACATGCCCACCCAGGGACCCCTTTCCCACAACCCAGTCTTGGTGATTGTGGGGCCTGTGGGTAGGTGGCTTAGTGGAATCTTGAAGATTCTACGAATTGAACCCAAGCGCATTCACTCATCACCAATTTTAAGTAACATGGTCATTACCGCCTGCTGGATTCCCTATATGAACAAATGAGGAACACTGCTTTAGCCGGGTCATAATAGAAGACCAGACTTGGGATGCTGTGATGTATTTCCCTTTACAGAGTCTCCAAATTGTTGAATAAGCATTTGAGAGATGAAATCTTCAAAAATCCAACAACAACTGAGTAATAGACTTAAGGAGGATTTACTTGTTATTAAATGTATTATCATTTATATTTTATAGTTAACTCGTACATATTTGTTGTTTGTGTCATTTATTAGAGTGCTAAAATTGGTTGCCTGTTACTGGTGTTCCTTTTTGTACAATTAGTAATGCAGTGTGTGCTATAAGTAATGGGCACTTCTCTCATGGTACAATGAATAGCTGCAGTAGATATTCTCTACACCTGGTTTTAATGGAGAACGGACATAAAAAATGACCGTAGAGTCTGGTACACAGGGACAGCTGGATGGTTTGCTGCTGGGAAACCTAAGCCAAGAAATAGCACTGCATTTATCAAAGAAAGATATCTCTGCGATCCAATTGGATTTTTTTTTTCATTTGATAAATATTAGGCTTCTGTTTGGCCTTGTTTTGTGAGCCTTCAATATATATTATTTCTCCTTTATACTTACAAGCAAGAATTTCAGATAAATACTGCTGTTGAAGTTACACTTAAAAAATATGTGTTTTTCTTGTTTTTTTTTTTAAGGAAAAATAGATAGAAAATGGTTAATAGAATATGTACAGTATTTTTTTTATCTCACGATTAACAGATCTGTGATTAGTAAGTGTGTGTGTGTGTACTTTAAAATGGAGAATGCATTTTATGGCAGAAATGGTACTTAAGAATCGCATTTTTCATATAGTATTGGCTGATTTTTTTTTTTTTTGTAAAGATAAGTGATTGCTGGATCAATAAACACTTCAGGTTGAAAATGGCCACAACCGCCCAAAGAACAGCTTTAACATTTAGCAAACAAGCATTTCTTCCTTCCCTAGTTACTCCTACATATGAACTGGACATATTTTATATAGTTTGATGAATACATTTTATTTTATCTGATGCAACCTTTTATTCCTGTCCATTCTGACCAAGATTCCACTTGTAACTAGTACCGTAAATGATCTGCAGCCTTCTCACTGCACCCTTGTGGATAGATATACTACCATCTCATGAGATGACATTCATGAAATACATGTTCTTTTACTGTTACTGCAATTTGTAAACCTGCTACCATTGATATTTGGGTATTTTCATCACTTTTATGTGAATAACTGCCCAGGCACTGTAACCCATAAAGGTTTTTAAGAATACACACATTCATTTGCCCTAGTCCTTTCAAAAACAATGTTTGGCCTAGCAACACACAAGGCCGTTATTTTTGTTACAGTAATGCCCTGTACACACGGTATGATTGTCATACAACAACGGTCGTTGTTGTACGATAATCCGACCGTTAGTATGCGCGATTACAACAGCCGACGTTCGACAATCGTACAACAGAAGTTGGCTGAGAAAACTAGAAAACTTTTGTTGGCCAACAAGGTGTCATATGACTGTTGACTAGTGTGTACAGAAGTTGGCCAAACAAAAGTTGAAAGCGCAAACACGCATGCTCTGAATCCAGGAAGCGTTCTAAACCCGTGTTCCTAATTCACAAATCATATTCAACTGAACTCCATCGTTATAGGCTCGTAACACGCCACTAAGTTCGGCTTTGTTGGCCGATTACTTGACTCATGCCAGAAGGCTACACACAACCGCCAACAGCCGATTTTGGAAAAAGTTGAATGTGCGGTTGTACAACAGTCGCACCGTGTGTACTAGGCATAAAACTAGCACTTGTGCAGTTGCATTCAGCTTTGAAAAAAAAAATATTTAACCTGGTACCATAAAAACATAATAAAACATACTGGGCCAAATTAAAGCGGAGTTCCACCCAAAAGTGGAAGTTTCACTTTATGGACTCCTCACCCCCTTACATGCCACATTTTTCATGTCAATTTTTTTTGGGGGGGGGTGGGTATCTAGGTTTAACAGGTAACCCGCTCCCACTGCCTCTCGGGCTACCTAGGTGACTAGCTCTCCTTTTCCCCTCCCTACAATCTTCTGGGACTCGTTAGAGGGGCGCAACCGGCTGTGAAGCTGAAAGCTATTACAGCCGGGTGCCCACACTTTTGATGCTGGTACCAGGGAGAGGCGAGGAAGAGAATGGACTGATGACTTTTAATAAACATAAAAACGAGTGGAACTCTGCTTTGGCAATTACGATATAATAAACTTATGCCCCCAAACTTTTCCACAATATCCACTTTTCCATTTTATTGCATAAGTATTTTTATAAAGCAATTTGAGATTATCCTTGTTCTATGTGCTATATGTGTATATTGAAAATTACATTTAATTATAGGGTACTTTGATGCGTCTTATTCTGGCACCCTGTATTATTTCAGTTCCTTACTCGTTTTTCTTCCAGCTAATTAGAATGCATCAAATTAAGTTAGTGTGTGAGCGCTATAGATGGCATTGTATGAAATCTCTATTTTGACTAAAATCACAGTGATAGGTTTGGTTTCTTTATTATTGTATTGTTAATTTTCCTTAGCTGTATCTTTTTGATACTGCTGTCTAGAGTCTATAATAATTCATCTTACAATTTTAACCATAGCACACATAGAGGTTGATCAGTTGGTTCAATTAAGCTTTGAGAAAAAAAAAAAACGCGAAGCTTATTGGTTTCTATGCAGAGCTGCACCAGATTTTGCATCATCCAGTTTTAGTAAATCAACCCCATAGACTAACAAAATCCATATACTATTTTTTTTTAAAAGATCAAGAGTCCTAAAACAATGGAGACAAAAACCTTTTGTAAACTCAGCAGTTATCTACATGTAGGTCTTCCCCAACAAGGTTCCACAATGCATGTTAAAATAAATCTGCCTTCACGATTAAGGGTGTAGTTGCCATCATCCCTTAATAATAGAGAATCCCAAACTGTGAGCCCCTTGTGGAGGGAATTGCATGGAATGCATGTTTGGTGCCTAAATTTCTCTTTTTAAAGCAAAACTAAACTCTCTCAATCAACATTAACTATTTTTAATCCTTTTATGCTTCTAGCGTTAGTAAATAGATAGCAAGGTATAATATATTTACTTGTAACGGTGTATTCCAATGAAGTGGGGCACAAATACACCACCGACCCTATCCAATTGGATTAGATGTGCAAAACAAACAGTAGAGATGGAAGAACTGATGAATATAGCAAGAGACACCCCCTCCAAATTCACCTAAACTTGGGCTTGTTGGATACATCACTTAGGCTCCCTATAAACAGGACCCAGCACAACTGAAATGGATAGGCCTTAAACGGCATGCCTCATTACAAGATTCTTGAGAGGAGGAGGACCCCCACATCCCACCCACATCCTCTTCTTCCTCATCTGCTCATTTATACCTCACCTCCCCCATCCAATCTCAAAAAGAGGTAGATGACAATTAGCTTCACATACCCCCCTCCTCTTACCTTCCTCCCTATACATTTCATACCCTTCACTCACCCCTCCCCCCCTCACTGGACTCAAAATCTCACCGAACATATACTATTCCTTACTTTTACAAATTTGTGAATTACATCAATCCCATGGCTGAGGACAGTGCCACGCAGATGGCGTAGTTTGGTGGCACCCTCCTCCCGGACACAGTTGGCAACCATTAGGGGTGTCCAGGAATGGGCTGGGGATGACCAGGGACTGCGTCATTGCGGGGCTCTCACTTCACCCAACAATTGCATAACCTAAATATAATCTTTATATGCTTCCTCATTTGATAATTTGAAAAATTATTCTCCATGTTTAACCTTATGTTTATAGAAATGTGTACAATATCCTTATGACATGTATGTATTCATACTCCATTGAAAAATATGATAAAAAAAAAATATATGTATATACATATTTACTTTTAAGCTTTTTTTTACATGTCTTTAGTTGCTTCCTGGTTTCTAGCCTAGGCCAAAATGATGTCATACATCCCACAAGTCTTTTTGGGCATTTTTTTAAATTCATCTGGAGGAGGGGATTTCTCTGCTAAGCACACCCTCCTGCCTACATGACTAAGGTAAGGGCAAATGGATTTCAGGAAGTAAATGATACATTATTCATCTGCCCTTACTCAAGATGACTGTGGCTAGAAATGTTAGGGGGTTGTTTAACCACTTCCCGACCTCCGTATGCAAAATGACGGCCGGGAAGTGGCTTAGTTATCCTGACTGGACGTCATATGACGTTCTCAGGATAACAAGCCGCCGCACGCCCGGGGGGGGCGCGCATCGCGGCGATCGGTGGTGTGGGAGGTCAGGCTGACCCCCCGCAATACCGATCTCAGTAAAACGCTTCGATCCAAAGCACTTTACCATGTGACCAGCCGTGACCAATCACGGCTGGTCACAGTGTAATACAGGAAGGCCGTCTATCGGCTTTCCTGTACTCAGGTCTGCAGACCTGAGGAGGGGAGAGCCGATCAGCTGCATCCCTGACAGGGAGGGTTTGTGCTGATGATTTATCAGCACAGCCCTCCCTCAGATCGCCACCCTAGACCACCAGGGAGCCTGCCCAGGGACCACCAGGGATGTGCCCACCCAGGACCACCAGGGAGCCGACCAGGGACAACCAGGGAGCCGATCTGGACCACCAGGGAGACCCCCCTAGACCACCAGGTAAGTGACATACTGCCCAATGTGGATGGCACTCAGTTCCACCTTCAGATGCCACCCTAGACCACCAGGGAATGAGCCCCTATCAATGTATATGCCCACCAGTGCCCACCAGTGCCCCTATCAGTGCCCACCAGTGCCCCTATCAATGCATACCAGTGCCACATATCAGTGCCCACCATTGCCACCTACCAGTGCCCAGCTATCAGTGCCCATCAGTGCCACCTATCAGTGCCCAGTACCGCCTATGAGTGCCAACCAGTGCTGTCTATTAGTGCCCATCAGTGCAGCTTAGCAGTGTCCGTCAGTGCTGCATATCAGTGCCCATCAGTGCTATTTTTTTTATTTGTAGCGCAAAAAATAAAAACCACAGGGGTGATCAAATACCACCAAAAGAAAGCTCTATTTGTGGGAACAAAATGATAAAAAATCTGTTTGGGTGCAGCGTCGCACGACCGCGCAATTGTCATTCAAAGCGCAACAGCACTGAAAACTGAAAATTGGTCTGGTAGTAAAGTGTTCTACGTGCATAGTATTGAAGTTCTTAAAAAAAAAAAAAAAAAGCATGGAGACATGGACAGATGGGTGAGTTTGCTCTGAGTAGTAAAAATGAATTAAATAGTGTTTTAAGTTTGTGGCACTCAAATACAGTTTAGTTCCACTTGGATGTCTGGTTGTCTTCCTATTAAAGTTGTTTCTATTTTTAAAGCCCATTTTCAGCAAAATTTTTGTTTTTGATAGAATATAAAAAGATTAGAACCCTGTTGGGTGATATCTCACTTTCTGTTTATTCAATAGACTTAACACCAAAGCCACCCACCCCCATCAGTAGCTATGCAGCTATAAAATATATATTTTTTATAATGCAAAAATAAATCCAGTTAAAAAAAAAACTCTAACCCCTAAAATAATTTAAAAGCCCCCAAATGAATTCTTAGCAATCACCACATAGCACTGCTGGACCCAGGAGAAATAATTGAAACACCATTTAAAGCAGAAGTTTAGAAAAAAAAAAGTGTGTGTATATATATATACATATATATATATATACAGGCGGTCCCCTAGTTACAAACATTCGACTTACAAACAACTCCTACAAACGGAGGGGGACAACAGGAAGTGAGAGGAAATCCCCTCCTACGAAGGGAAATTCACTCCTGTAAGAGTTATTAAGGGAAAAAGGTGTCTCCACTGATGCTTTATCACCAAGGTTTGTTTCCCCAACAGTCCAAAATTTTCAATATCCAATTATCATTGGGACAGGAAGTGAGGTGAAATCTTATGAACAGAAGCATAGACAGCAAAACAAACATTACAGGGGTGTTAATCCTTCCCTATGCTATCCAAAAAGCTTAAAAATAGTTTTTTTTGGCTGAAGCTACACTTAAAAAATGAACGCGTTCCGACTTACAAACAAATTCAACTTAAGAACAAACCTACAGTCCCTATCTTGTTTGTAACCCGGGGACTGCCTGTATATATATATATATATATATATTTTTTTTTTTTTGTGACATTACTTACCAGTAATTAAGTATGTCCCAGATTGTGCAGGCAGCTAGATTTTGTAGAAAATTCTGTGCAGGGATGTCAGTCCTCTTCCTGTCTCTGAACCCCCAGTGCTGCAGAGGTTGCTGCGTCCTCAAAATAACTGAACACACAGCCATTAATGACTAAACCGCTGGCAACAAAAGTGAGTACACCTCTAAGTGAAAACATACAAATTGGGCCCAAAGTGTCAATATTTTGTGTGGCCACCATTATTTTGCAGCACTGCCTTAACCCTCTTGGGCATGGAGTTCACCAGAGTTTGACAGGTTGTCACTGGAGTCCTCTTCCACTCCTCCATGATGACATCATGAAGCTGGTGTTAGAGACCTTGCGCTCCTCCACCTTCCGTTTGAGAATGCCACACAGATGCTCAATAGGGTTTAGGTCTGAAGACATGCTTGGCCAGTCCATCACCTTTACTCTCAGCTTCTTTAACAAGGCAGCGGTCATTTTGGAGGTGTGTTTGGGATCTTTATCATGTTGGAATACTGCCCTGCAGCCCAGTCTCTGAAGGGAGGGGATCATGCTCTGCTTCAGTATGTCTCAGTACATGTTGGCATTCATGGTTCCCTCAACGAACTGTAGCTCCCCAGTGCCGGCAGCACTCATGCAGCCCCAGACCATGATACTTCCACCACCATGCTTGACTGTAAGCAAGACACACTTATCTTTGTACTCTTCATCTGGTTGCTGCCACACACGCTTGACACCATCTGAACCAAATAAGTTTATCTTGGTCTCATCAGACCACAGGACATGGTTCCAGTAATCCATGTCCTTAGTCTGCTTGTCTTCAGCAAACTGTTTGCGGGCTTTTTTGTGCATCATGTTTAGAAGAGGCTTCCTTCTGGGATGACAGCCATGCAGATCAATTTGATGCAGAGCGCAGCGTATGGTCTGAGCACTGACGGGCTGACTTCCCACCCCTTCAACCTCTGCAGCAATGCTGGCAGCACTTTTTTCCCAAAGACAACCTCTGGATATGATGCTAAGCGTAAACTCAACTTCTTTGGTCGACCATGGCAAGGCCTGTTCTGAGTGGAACCTGTTCTGTTAAACTGCTCTATGGTCTTGGCCACTGTGCTGCAGTGCAGCTCAGTTTCAGGGTTTTGGCAATCTTCTTCTATAGCCTAGGCCATCTTTATGTAGAGCAACATTTCTTTTTTTTCAGATCCTCAGACAGTTCTTTGCCATGAGGTGCCATGTTGAACTTCCAGTAACCAGTATGAGAGAGTGAGAGCGATAACACCAAATTTAACACACCTGCTCCCTTGTAATCTGAGACCTTGTAACACTAACTAGTCACATGACACCGGGGTGGGAAAATGGCTAATTGGGCCCAATTTGGACATTGTCACTTAGGGGTGTACTCACTTTTGTTGCCAGCGGTTTAGACATTAACGGCTGTGTGTTGAGTTATTTTGGGACAGCAAATTTACACTGTAATTTACATTGTAGCAAAGTGTCATTTCTATAGTGTTGTCACATGAAAAGGTATAATAAAATATTTACAAACATGTGAGGGGTGTACTCACTTTTGTGAGATACTGTATATATATATTGTGGGAGATTAGTTCAATGGGGATCACCTTCCCTGGGAAAAAGGTAGTTCCCAAGACAGGTTTTCTTAAAATCTGGCTTGTTGCCAGGTTTATTTAAAAGTGTTAGGAAATGGACGCTAATTTTGACATCTGGAAACAGTGCCAAATGGCTCTATTCAGGCTAGCAATGCCCAGCAGCCAGTGCTGTCTGTTCTACAGCATTACCCGAGCCTACAGCAGTGTGTTTCTTGAAACTTCCTGTTCCTGTGACCCCGGCTTGTCTTCTGTTCCCGTTGTCTTCTGCCTGCACTGACCTCAGCTTGTCTACGACCATTCTCCTGTCTCATCCCTGTGTATTTCGCTGCCAGCCTATTGACGAACCAGCCTGCACCCGACCACCCTCTTGCCTGCTCCACTTGTACCGTATTGCCCACCTGTTGCCAACCCGGACTGAACCACTACGCTACCTTCCAAGCACGAGCTCCGGAGAAACCCTCCATGCTTGCATCACTACTCATTCAAGCCCTCATGCCCCCCTGTACTCTCGAGCTCCCTGTTTGCACTACCAGGGGTTCTGAAATCAGGGTCGTAAGAGAGGTTGCTCCCTGCATAAGCCAGACTCCACCACCAGGTGCATGACAGTAATGGACAGCCATGTCCGAGTCTGCGCAGGAGCCCTCTCCGATGGAAGACCTTTGCCAGCATTTGGCCGGCCTTACACGAGCCATTCAGAACTTGCAGGAGAGATACCAACAGCTTGAGGAGCATGTCCAAGAACTCTCCGCCCCGGTTTCAGCAGTAGCATCTTACACCTCTGTTGCCTTGCCCCAGAGCCCTAAGTCCCTTTGCCAGAACAGTTCTCTGGAGACCGCAGCAAGTTCCGTGCGTTCAGGAACGCCTGTGAGCTATACTTCTCCCTCCAGCCACATATGTTTGCATTGGAAGTTACAAAGGTTGGTGTCATGATCTCTCTCCTGCAAGGAGAACCCCAAGCATGGCCCACCGTCTGCTTGAAAAGAGAGCACCAGCCATGTCCAGCTTTGCCCTGTTTCTCCACGCCTTGGCTCAGCTTTATGAGGACCTCCATCAGGCTGCCACCGCAGAGGCTGCGTTGCATGCCCTCCAGCAGGGCCGTCGTTCTGTTGAGAACTATGTCTCAGAATTCAGGCGCTGGAGCGCCGATACAAATTAGAATGACGCAGCCCTGTGTCACCAGTTCCGTCTGGGGTTATCGGAATCCCTGAAGGATGAGTTGGCCCGTGTAGGGGTCCCCCAATCCCTGAATGCTCTCGTTAAACTGGCCATTCAGATAGATCGTGCCTCAGGGAGTGCAGAACAGAGAGATCCGCAGGGTCTCCAAGTTTCCGCGGGATGCTACCCCAGTACCACAGTCTGGCACCACCAGCCGCTGTTCCTCCTTCAGCTACTCCTGATAAACCTGAGCCCAGGCAGCTGGGGCTTCTTCGTCCTTCGCTTACCCCTGAAGAGAAACAGCACCGCCGGAACCAAGACCTCTGCCTCTACTGTGGAGGTCCCGGGCACTATGTCAGGTCTTGTCCGGCCAAGAACCATAAGGGCTATACCACTAAACCTACAAGTACTCCCAGTCTGCCAAAAATCTCTTCTTCTCATCTTGCTCTACCCATCACTCTCCAGCTACCAGGAAGGAGTATCTTAGTCACCGCAACTATTGATTTGGGTGCCTGCAGTTGTTTTGTGGATCAGACATTTGCTGCCCAACACCTAATCCCTCTGCAAACAAAGGCCCAAGGGATGATGGTCAATCTTGCAGATGGAACGGCCATTAAGTCAGGTGTGGTCACCCACGAAACTGTTCCCCTACCTGCTTCTACTGCAGATGGACATCAAGAACTCCTGCACCTTGACGCCATCACGTCACCTCTATTCCCCATCATTCTTGGACTACCATGGCTCCAGGCTCACAACCCCTTCATCAATTGGGCCACAGGGGAGATCAGATTTTCTTCCCCCTACTGCCAGCAACACTGTTGGCCCAGGGCCCCGGAAGTCTCTACAGCTCTGCTATGCCTTGATGCCAACCTGGATCTTGTCTCCATCAAGGGCGTTCCGCCTGTTTATCATGCCTATCTGGACGTGTATAGCAAGAAGGGGGCAGAGTGCCTGCCACCCCATAGGCACTATGACTGCCCTATTGAACTCCTCCCAGGAGCGGAAGTGCCCTTTGGGCGGATCTTCCCACTGACTGAGGTGGAACTCCCAACCCTGAAAACTTACCTGGACGATAATCTCAAAAAGGGCTTCATCCGCCCATCCACATCCCCAGCAGGAGCCGGGCTCTTTTGCAAAGAATCGACTGCGGGAACTAAACAAAATCACAGTGAAAAACCAGTACCTGCTACCCCTGGTACCCCAACTTTTCCAACGACTCGGGGCAGCCACTGACTTCACAAAACTGGATCTCCGCAGAGCCTACAATCTTGTCCGAATAAGAGAAGGTGATGAGTGGAAAACTGCCTTCTGTACACGATTCGGGCATTTCAAATACCTGGTGATGCCCTTCGGGCTCTGCAACACACCGGCCACATTTCAGCATTTTGTGAATGACATCTTCAGGGACTATCTGGATCAGTTTGTCATTATTTATCTAGATGACCTCCTCATATTCTCCTCCTCTTTAGATGCCCATCTCAGAGTCATCGCAGGCAACATGGACTCTATGCCAAAGCATCCCGTTCCTGGGCTTGGTCATTTTGACCACCGGAATCACAATGGACCCACAGAAGGTGGACAAGAAGGGTGTTCAGCGGTTCGTTGGCTTTCCAAATTTTTATCACAAATTTATCAAAGGGTTCTCAGCCATTATCACCCTGATCACCCGGCTGACCAAGATGAACACCAGGTTCCAATGGATCACTGAGGCACAGGCAGCCTTTGAGGCGAACTTTTTACGTCTGCTCCTGTGTTGAAACACCCTGACCCTGTGTTACCTTATGTCCTGGCAGTGGATGCCTCCGAAACTGCCATGGGAGCAGTGCTCTCACCACACCTCTCTTCACCACCCCGTGCCATTCTTCTCACGAAAACTGACAAACCCGGAGAAAAATTACGATTTTGGGGACTGGGAGCTCTTGGCTATCAAGGTTGCTCTCGAAGAGTGGAGCTATCTGCTCGAGGGAGCTGCACACCCCATCCTTATATACACAGACCACAAAAACCTTGCGTATTTGAGGACAGCTAAAAGACTAAGACCCCGTCAGGCCCGGTGGGCACTCTTCTTTTCGAGGTTTGTGTTCCACATCACCTACAGGCCCGGGTCCAAGAACATCAAGCCCGATGCTCTGTCCCGCATGTTTAGTGACACAGAGACTCCTACATGCCCAGATACCATCCTCTCACCCAGAAACTTCCTCCTCACACAGAAAGGGGGCTTACTGTGGTACAGTGGTAAAAGTTTCGTACCTGAGGAGTTACGGCTGTCAGTCTTGGAACTTTGTCATGACCACAAGCTGGTGGGTCACTTCGGTGTTCGCAAGACATCAGATCTTCTCCAGCGTACCTTCTGGTGGCCACAAGTAGATGCCAACTGCAAAAAGTACATTGGTGCCTGTCCTACCTGTGCCCAACACAAGGGCAACAAAGCCAAATCATGGGGGCTACTCAACCCTCTCCCAGTATCAGAAAAGCCTTGGACCATGATCTCCATGGACTTCATCGTGGAATTGCATCAGAGGACTACTCAGCTATTTTTGTAATAGTGGATCAGCTCATGAAGATGGCACATTTTCTTCCCTTAAAAGGCACACCCACCGCTGCCGAAACAGAAGAAGTCTTCGTAAAGGAGATTGTCATATTTCATGGGGTACCAACAAATATTATATCCGATTGCAGAACCTAGTTCACCTCCAGGTTCTGGAAGGCCCTGTGTTCCTCTTTAGACATTGAACTATCTCTTTTCTCGGCCTACCACCCACAGACTAATGGTCAGACCGAGCAGACTAATCAAATGTTGGAACAGTACCTGCGCTGCTTCTCCACCTTCTCTCAAAATAACTGGGTCCAGCTACTTCCATTGGCCGACTTTGCATATAATAATACAGTACCAACCAGTCTCCATTCTTCGCGAACTATGGGTTCCACCCTTCCTTCCTACTTAACCCAATTCCCGAAAGCCCAGTACCAGCTGTTCAGAGGACGATGGACTTTTTCAAGGTCAATTGTAAGTTACTACAAGAGACAATGTCTAGGACCAAGGAGCATAACAAGGAGGTCTATGACAAGAATAGGAGGGGTGAGCTGAATCTGCAACCTGGTGAATGAGTCTGGTTGGCAACCACAAACCTGAAGTTGGCTTGCCCTACTAAGAAGTTGGGCCCTAGATTTATGGGGCCATTCCCAATCAAGAGGAAGATCAATAGGGTGGCCTATGAACTAGAGTTACCTCCGTCTTTAAAGATTCACCAGGGTGTTCCATGTAACCCTGCTAAAACCTGCAACCCCAGACCATTTTCCTGGCAGAAGGACTGAACCACCGGAGCCAGTCCTAGTGAATGGAGAGGGGGAATATGAGGTGGAAGCTATTATGGACTGCAGAAAGAGGGGTAACCGCATCCAATATTTAAGCTAATGGACGGGTTATGGCCCTGAAGAAAATTTGTGGGAGTCGGAGAGCAATGTACATGCTGAAAGACTGATCAGGATTTTCAAAAGGGATCATCCAGAGAAGATGGCCCGTCTGGGCATCTGGAGGCTGCCCCTTGGGGGGAGCAATGTTAGGAAATGGACACTAATTTTGACATCTTGAGCCACTGAAAAAGTTTCAGTTATGGGTACTTCAGGAGTCACGGGGGCCATTTCCTTTTGGGGGGTTGGCATTGCCAGTAAAGTCTCTCTGTCCTTCCAAGGTTTCAAAAGATTAACATGATATATTTGCTTGGTTTTCCTTTTCCCTGGCTGGTAAACTTTTTAGTTTACCTCCCCTACTCTTTCCATAATTTCAAAGGGACCTTGCCACTTTGCTAGGAATTTACTCTCAACGGTGGAGACTAGCACCAGCACTCTATCACCAGGGTTGAAGACCCGGGTCTTGGCACCTCGATTATAAACCTTTCTCTGGGCCTCCTGGGCTTGCTCCATATGTTCCCGTACCAGCGGCATGACAGCAGCGATTCTATCTTGCATCAGCGAGATATGTTCAATGACGCTTCTATAAGACGTGGTCGCTTCCTCCCACATTTCTTTTGCAACATCTAGCAATCCCCTGGGATGTCTCTAATACAGTAGTTCAAAATGGGAGTAACCTGTAGATGTCTGAGGTACCTCTTGTATGGCAAACATGAGGTATGGCAGTAAAAAATCCCACTTTCTTCCATCTTTGTCTACCACCTTTTGTAACATGCTTTTGAGCGTTTTGTTAAATCTCTCCAAAAGACCATCAGTTTGCGGGTGGTAGACAGAGATACGAAGATGGGAGATTTTGAACAACTTCAACGGTTCTTTAGTGACTCGGGACATAAATGGGATGCCTTGATCCTTCAATATTTCTTTTGGAATACCTACATGACTAAATACCTGGACAAGCTCTTTGGCAATAGTTTTAGCTGAGGGATTACGCAAGGTAATGGCTTCCGGATATCGCGTGACATAGTCCAGTATTACCAGTATGTGCTGAAGGCCTCTGGCAGACTTTACTGCTGCAAATCCTTTCAAAAGGCACTTCGATGATTGGTAATGGTATCAGCGGACTGCAAAAAAGGGGCGATGGCGCAGATTACTGACACTCTGGGCATGACTCACAATATGCTTTGGCATCTGCATATAACCCGGGCTAAAATAATTTCTGGGTTATTCTCTTCCTGGTCTTCTCAATACCCAGAGGTCCCCCCATCATATGATCATGGGCCAAATCCAATACAATCCGGCAATTGGGCTTGGGAACCACCAGCTGCTCTATCTCCTCCTCCCCTTGCTTCGGCACCTGATACAGCAAGTTATTTTTAAGAGCCATGTAGAGCAAAGACACCCCTACATTAGGTTCAACAGGTTCCCCATCTACCATCTTAATAATTTCTCTTTCTCTAAGTGTGACGTCCTTTAGTTGTTCCGTACAAAAATCATCTTTTCTGACTTCTAAGTCAGGCACCACATGCTGTCCACTCTCACTATTAGAGTCAGGGATAACTTCTTGTTCATTAACCTCCAGTTGGGGGCTGGATTCAAGCTCCTCCTGTTCCCCAGCCATTACAGTAAAAGGAAAAGGAGCTTCCTCTTCCTTGGACACGCCAACAGCTTTCCTTTCAATTTGGCAATCAAAGGGGTCTGGTGTGAGCTCCTGTGTTTCCCCAGCAGGGAGAGCTCTGTCCTCCTGACTCCTTTTATTTTCCCATAGACTCCAGAATTAGGGAAATATCTCCCCAATAGGGCATCATGCAACAGTGCAGGTACCACCCCCACTGACTGTGTCACTATGCCGCAAGGGGTATCAATCTCAACTATAGCCGTCTGGAAATCACGTGTGTCACCATGTATGCAAATAACCCCAATAGTGCTAGGGTGCAACCTTGCAGGATTTACACAATCACTTTTAACTAAGGTCACCACACTACCAGAATCTAGCAGAGCTGTGACTGGCTTTCCATCAACTGAAATTACACACATTTGCATTTCCATGTGTTCCTGACATGTTGAAGTACATGCTACCTGTGCAAAAAGAGACATACGTTTTTTTTCAAGTAAGCATTATCACATTGCATTGGTTCCTCACTTAGGGAACAGTTAGCAGCAATATGACTAAATGCATGGCAGTGATAACATTTTCTATGTTCTGTACTCCGTCCTCTAAAAGGCCTCAGATACCTTCCTGACCTATTTGGCCAGTCTCCAGGTCCTGAACCCATAGTTTCATTATCTGTGGCAACAGACTTGCAATTTCTTCCCACACCCTTGAACCGAACCCTGGAACAGTCTTACCGGATCCTCCGGGCGATTTTTCACCCCTCGAGACATTGGAGCGGGGCACGGTTGGGTTCAACAAGTCCTCGGCTGCTGTACATCTCTCCACCAGGTTAACCAGCTGGTTTGCAGTTTTAGGGTCCTCATGGTTGATCCACTTCCTCAAAGTGGCAGGGAGCGACCATAAATAATGGTCCATGGCCACACGTTCCACAATCTTATGGCCCAACAAAGGCTCTGGCTGCAGCCATTTCTTGGTGAGGTGTATCAAATTAAATATTTGGGAGTGGGGTGGCTTGTCAGTACTGTATGACCAGCGCTGCACCTGTTGAGCCTGGACTGCAATGGTGATGCCCATGCATGTAAGCATCTTGGCTTTTAATGACTCATAATCCTGGGCCTCCTCTGATTCCAGGTCATAATAGGCTTTTTGGGGTTCTCCTGTCAGAAAAGGTGCTAGCAGTCCTGCCCATTGCTCTTTTTGCCATCCCTCTCGAACAGCGACTCTTTCAAAAGTTTCTAGGTACGCTTCCACATCATTTGCAGGTGTCATCTTTTGCAGGAAATAGCTGACACGCACCATTTTCCTTTCCACCGGTACCGGACTTGCAGACCCCTTCTTTGATTCCACCAGGGCCTCTGCAAACTGGCGATTTGTCTCCTGCTGGGCTGCAATGGCCTGGCGAGTCACCTCCTGCTGCCTGTGATTTTCTTTCTGCTGCACTGCAGTGGCCTGTGCAATCTGGTGATTCGTTTCCTGCTGGGTTGCAGTAGCCTGCAACAGGGATTTCAACACATCCTCCATATTCCACCTGCTCATGAAGATACGCGCATCCTCCACCACGTGAGGGAGATTAGTTCAATGGGGATCACCTTCCCTGGGGAAAAAAGTAGTTCACACAGCAGGTTTTCTTAAAATCTGGCTTGTTGCTAGGTTTATTTAAAAGGTTGCATGTTGAAAACAAATAAACAAATCAGAAAATAAATCCTCGCCATCCAGGCAATAACTAAACATTTCAGCTTCCTATCTGAGCGGTGCAGGGCTTCTCCCAGACACTCACAAAACATACACAGTGCAAACCTTTTTGTCTTTAGTCCATTAACACACTTCCTTGTGTCAGCTCCCTCTCAGACTTGATGATTCCTGAGCCCCAGGCCAGAGCAAATCTTTTCTCTAGACCAGGTTCTTTAAGTCACCTGATGTGGACTCCAGTGGACCACAAAATCTGGTCCGGAACCAACCCTGTCAAGGTGGCTGGTAAAACCTGGATCAGATTCCATCTTATTCCACTCCAAATTAATGCATGCGAGGCCACACATAGCGTCCATCTACTACCTCACCTCGCATAACGTCCAATATATATATTGTGATATTGGGGGTGTTTAGCTCAGTGATAGATGCGTTTTTCCAGTGATTCATCACGGTCAGGATCTCTTTTTAAGGGCATGGCAGCCCATGTTTATTGAAATAACAGAAATGACAGTCCATCCAGAGTTCTCCAACGCAGAGGTTTCAGTTCAAAACAGGAAAGTAATTCACTCGCAGTAAAAATGCCAAGCCTCCTGGCTTTACTGGTCAGTGTTGATGCTCACGCTCAGACCTCGGTCTCGTGACCTTGTAATAGTGTCCCAGGTCCATACCCACTCAGTACCCCAGCTGACACTTTCTCTTGCTGCTATGGCCCAACCGATAGGGCCTCCTGTCTCCTCTCAGACAGACCCATGCAGACATACGTTTTTACAGTGATTCATCACAGTCAGGATCTCTTTTTAAGGGCATGGCAGCCCATGTTTATTGAAATAACAGAAATTACAGTCCATCCAGAGTTCTCCCACGCAGGAATTTCACTTCAAAACAGGAAAGTAAATCACTCACGGTAAAAATGCAAAGCCTCCTGGCTTTACTGGTCAGCGTTGCTGCTCACGCTCAGACCTCGGTCTCCTGACCTTGTAATAGTGTTCTGGTCCGTACCCACTCAGTACCCCAGCTGACACTCTCTTTTGCTGCTACAGCCCAACCGATAGGGCCTCCGGTCTCCTCTCAGACAGACCCGTGCAGACATGCACACCTTTCCCTTGCTGGCCTGGACTCCTCGGGAGGGTGGAGCCCAGAACCTTGGTCCTGACTCTCCTATCAGGCCCACACACACCTGGACAATCAATGTCCTGGCTGCTTTCAAAAACCTGGGCCAAGGATTGGAGGTTTCCTCCCTCCCAGACCGCTGAGAAATCTCCAAACTCCAGGCTCCCAACTGGATTCTACCAAGCTTGGAAGAAACTGCAAAAACCGATTCTTCCATGTAAAATAATAGTCATGGAGCGTGTCAACCTGCCAGAGACAAATCCCGTGAAAGGGGACCAGCTCATCACATATCTCCCTCCTCTGTTTCAAAGGGGGGGCAGAACACACCAAGCCACCCTCTTGAGTGGGGTACCTCTGTGCTAGTTGTCAGCTGCGTGGGCCGACTCTTTCTTCTGGGTGTGTTCCACGCACGCCCTAGCCTGAATCCTAATGAGGTTCTGCAGTTCTGTATACACAGCTTTATTCTATGCTTCAGGTTCCCAGTTTTCCTGATAACCCATTTATTTCTGATACCCAACTCAGCAGTCATTACTCCTTTGCCCCGTTTACCGGTATCTTTGGAAACCAATTTCTCCTGTAGCATTAATACATTGCTCTGTTCACCAAGAGACATACTCAGACCAACATTACAGCACTCAACTTAGCAGCTGTTATCAACTCCCATTTTTCCAGAGTTGATTAGGGCAGAGTCTGCAAAGGGCACACACCACAGAGGACCGCCATCATCCACGGGAACTTCACCAGACGTCACCTCCTCTGGTGTCATGCACTTTGCAGGCAGCTGTCCCACCACCTGACCTTTTCCAGTGTCATCTGGATTTCTATCCAATACCTGAACAGGCGAACTCTCGTCCGACCCATTTTCAGTTTTTACAGCACTTCTCATCCATGCCCTTGTCTCAGGGAGCTTATGAGGTTGGTCACATAAACCTACTGTTTATGAATGAAGACCCCTGTCCCTTTAACCATGTCCATCTGAGCCCCGTTCAGGATTCCTGCTGCTCTCTGGTCCATGCTCGGCCCTTCCATCTCATATAACTTGGCCACTGGTACAGTATACATGCGCTTCACCGACAACTGAGCAGCACCACCTGGCCCCCATCGCAGCCGAAATGCTTTCCACCTGGCTGTAAGAAGGTGAAACTTCAGACACTTTTTCCTCCTTTTCCATCTCTCTAAAGCTTCTCCCATATGCCACTTTTATAGAAAGTAAACCAGCAGCATACCCAAGTGCAACTTTTACCAAGAATAACCAAGTCAGGAATAAATCATTCCTGTCTTATTTTTCTTTGTGCTGTACAGCCTGCCATCCAGTGCTCCACCTAGTGGTACTCCGCAGTACCAGACCATCAGACTGTGTAGGAGACACACCAGAATAGAGGGGCTGTGAACAACAAGCTTTTCTCTTGGAACTCTTGGATTTTTCCACTGCACATAACTATTTTTGGTCCCAAGGCTCTTATTATCTGCAGCATCGTGGTGTTGCAATGGGCACGAAGTTCACACCGAGCCTGGCCAATCTGTTCATGGCCAAAAGGGAGGAGGACATCATCGATGGCCCCTGGAGACCTGGACTGGTCTTCTGGTGGTGCTATATTGATGATGTCCTCCTCCTTTGGAATGGCGATGCTGCCTCCCTTGATGCCTTCACTGACCAGCTTAATGTGAACGACCGGGGTATCTTCCTTCAGCATGAGAGCAGGAGTTAGGAAATTAATTTTCTTGACTTAAATATTAAAATCCATAATAATCAAATATTCACCTCAACTTTATTTAAAGATACAGACCACAATGGCTATATAGACGTTAAGAGCTACCATCATTCGTCCTGGCACAAAGCTGTACCTAAGGGCCAGTTCCTGAGACTTAAAAGGAACTGTACCCTTCAAGCCCACTGCCTCAAGGACCAGTTCCTTGAGAAGGGCTATAACTATAAGGGCTCTGAGTTAGATACCATCATTGAGGAAGTGGATCTGAGGGACAGATCGACCATGCTGGCCCCTCCTTCGGCCAGTAGTGGCCATCCTGCTTTCTCTGCTATGTTTTCTTTCTTTACTTTTTATTTCTCCCAGCACTTTGCCATCAAGAAGATCATCCGCAAACATTGGCCCTGTATTGCCTGAGACCCCAGGAGGGATCTATAGAGGCGTACCACCTCTGTGACTTCAGGTTGCCCCAAATGTCATAGAGCCTCCTAAAAAGAGCTCTTTCTTTCACCAGATAAAGGGGTTCTACCCCAGTAGGAGGTGTGTGGTCTGCAAGACTAACTCCCTTCATGATAGAAAATATACATGTTTCAGGTCTCATGCTACTGGGAGGAGTTATGAAATACAGCATTTTCTCACGTGTTCCTCTCGGAACGTTGTATATGTCATCTCCTGTTCCTGTGGGTACCAGCACGTGGGCATAAAAGAGCGCGTTGCCAACGTCAAAAAGGGTTTCCCCAAGCACTGTCTGTCCAAGCATTTTGATACCCACCATAACAGGGAGCTTAAGGGAATTAACTTCCTAGCTATTGACCAGTTCTATCCACACTGGAGGGGTAGCCATGTACGTAGGGAGATATCCAGGCTTGAAACAAGCTGGATATATAGGCTTAGAGCCTACAGACCTCATGGCCTTAATGCCGACTGGGACATCAACTCCTTCATCAACAATAGTTGATGTTGGATGCTATGTCCCAGTCTGACTTCCAACATTTTCTTTGTTATCTTTATGGTCGTATAGAAGGCATTGCGTTCCTCTGATGTTTTAATTTATTTAATTTATTTTTTCATGGTGGGCACGGTATTAATGTTACCGGGATCTTCTAGCTACATGGTACCGTTTTGTTTTTTTCCTTTCTTTTTTCCTCTTTTTCTTGGGATAAAACAGCCACTGTGCTGTTTTGGTTCTGGTTCATAGTCCGAACTATGAGTTCAGTCTTGGTCAGAATTAGGTTCCTGCACTTCCTTTTCCAGGTCATTTGCTGTGCTTTGATTAGCTGACACATGCATCCTGTAATATTTTACCCCTGGTTGCTGTTACATAGTTACATAGTTAGCCAGGTTGAAAAAAGACACAAGTCCATCTAGTTCAACCAAAAAAAAAAAAAACATTTATATATATATATATATATATATATATATATAACCAAATAATCCCATATACAATCCTTCACCCACAGTTGATCCAGAGGAAGGCAAAAAACGGGGGAAAAAATTCCTTCCTGATTCCCCGAGAGGAAATCGGATTCACCCTGGATCAACTGTAAGTGCTTAAAAGGCGTCTGGTGCTCATTTGCCCACGCCCCCTGATGATGCCTATTGAGGGCAAAACTCCAGGCAGAGAGTTGGGTCATGTGATGCTGCCGAGTGTTCTTTTATTACACAGCTGCTGGAGACAACTTGCTGTTTGATCCACACCTATAGACATTGCGTTTTATGTCAAGAATGTTTGTGAGTATTTGACCTACTTCATAATAAATGTAATCCCTTGCTTAAACGTGCTGCACAATGAGGTGTCTCTGCATTCTATTACCTGTGCTATATTGAGGGAGTCAGTTCCTGCCAGATTGTTTTTGAGCTGTGGAGGTGAAGCTATCTACTTGTGCCACTTATCCCTGTTGGTGGATTGTTACCAACAATGCCATTCTGACCACCTTCTCACAAAGTGGTCCAACAGCTGGGGTAAGAGGCCTTGTTGAACCTCTTTGGTGACGGATCCCTCTCCTGCATTGCTCTGAAGTTCTGCACTCATATGCTGTTTTTGGACTGTGCGTTGTGCTAGTTCCCGGCACTGTTTTTATTGTTCCTGTTGCACATGCATTTTGTGGACTTTTTTACCAGTTTATTCGTATGATTTTTTTTATATGAACTTTCAAGCGCTGCATTTTTTTTATCACAGTATAGAGGGACTGTACATCCCAAAGTGCAAGCATCTCCTTGAGTGCTTGTGTTACAAACCAGACCCTTGATTCCAAACCCAAGTCCGACTTGGGGATTTCCATGACACTGAGAATGCAGAGAGACTCACTTGACGCGACTTGAGAAGTTGCACCGTTCAACAGAAGCTCCTCCCAGCTGCAGGTAACCACAGCATGGTACTCTACCAGAGCGTGGCCAGATCCTGGGCTTTTACCCAAATTCTCAGGCTCAGCTTCAGTGAACTGCTCCAGAACATTACCAGTGACAACGTCACTTTGACACTCCATGTCACCATTACTTTTGGGAGTCATGGACAAAGTGTCTGCTGTGTGCTCGCCCTTCACTGGTTTTTCTTTCTCTTCAGGGTTAACCCCTGAATCAGCCACCACTTCTTCAGCTACAGGCTGTTCTGCAGTGCCTCCTGCTGCCACAGCAGAAACAGTGCCCCCCTTATTTTTGTGCACAAAAGCATCATGGAGATTAGGCTTTTACTCCAACTATCCCAATCTGTTACATGTGTGCTCCATTCACTGGTATTCCTCAGCACCGATCCATCAAGGAGACACATGCAAGCAGACAGGCTTAGCTGCAGAAACATCTCAGACTTAGGTAACACCTGATTACCCCCAACAGGTTGCAATACACCACTTTAACCATCTTGCCCAGATGGCGCTTCACAAACCTTACACAGTTTTGCGTTTTCCACAAGTTGCATTATCTTATTATTTACCTGCACACTTTCAGTACTAGCAGATTGCACTAATACATTCCCAGTAAAAGGTGCAGTTTCACTCTGCCCCACCAGAGTGAAATCGCAGTTGTCCAGGGCAACCTCCGGCTCCAATACAGGACATTCCCGGGAGATTTCTGGGGGGACAACTGTGTTGTCTCTACCATCAATTGCTAGGTGCAACAGCCCATTTTTGATCACAGCTTTTGCACTGTGAGAACCTGGGTTTTTTCCAACAGCACTACATTTTTCATTATCATCAACATTGACATTAGATATATCACATTTAGTCATCAACACAGGTGCAGTTTGGACTTTAACCCCTTCCTCCCTACTGTACAGGGTTCTGTACATGGAAAAGTCACTCTCGAGAACACATTCAGGGGCCCCACTAACTGGGGTCACTCTCACCATGGACAGTCTCAAAACCAGTCCTTTTCAACAAGTAATCAGCATTACAGATAGTTTTACCCTTCCAGACGGCAGGTGCAGGAGACTGGGGGCATCGTCCCTCCTTGGTTGTGCTCTCATAACCAAACGCCCCCTTCTGATTGCAGGGCAACATTGCAGGCCAAACAGACTTTCTGTTGCCATTGGTAACCGCACAAACCTTTTCATTGTAGCTCCTCTTTCTGTAATTTTTCCAGTGCTCTCTATCCAGGATTGCGGCTTTGTAGTTATCATAGTCATCTCGCTTAGAAACCATCCTGCTTTATACTTCTCAGTATTCCTCACTAAGAAGCAACTGTACCAACTCAGCCCAGCAGCTTCTAGGCCACCCTTCAACTGCAGCCCAGAATTCAAACTCTTCAAGTACACAATAGCATCCTTGGGTGACATAGGGCTACAAAAATTGGTGACACAAATCACTTTTTCATTGCCATGGGCAACCACTTTCGCAGGTGGACTCTTTTGCACTAACAATACTAGGAGCAACCGCAGCCCTCCTAGACATCACAGATTCTTGGGCATCCCAGCCCTCTTGGTAGGGACAGTGAGCTTCATCTGTACAGCAGCCCCACCATCCTGATGGCACTTTACTGGGGTTACCATGGAAAACCACTCTCGAGGACACCGCTGGTCACAATCATTAGCCGGCAGAGTCCGGATTACTTGATCCCTCTCGCTGGCTTCATTACCCCGTGACAAGGGGCACTGGGCAACAGCATGTCCCCATTCGCTACAATGCATGCAGCGCAGAGGCCTCCTTGGCTATGGCACCTTGATAGCTGGCCTACTTGCACCAGCGTTGCTAGAGGCAACAGTAGCCACAGTCTTTCTCCTTGGCAAACTCTGTTCAGGCATGTATGGGGTTCGTTGAAGCGGTAACAACCTCTCTAGCCACAGAGCTCTGTCTATCATTTTAGCAAACCTTGCTTCTTTTAGGAGCTTTGATCATCCCATACTCACAACTTTGCAGTCCCGCAAAAAATTTCGAGACAAAAAACTGTCTCTTTGAATTCAAGCTGCTTTTTCCTTGCAGGTTCTCACCGATTGTGCAGTCTCATACCCTAACACACACAGTCCATATCACTGATGAACTTACTTGATTGCAGGGATCTCGATTGTGTCCAACAGCAATGCTGTACGTCTGGCTGCACTTCCGCACACAGCCAACAGTTCCCGACATTAACTCACTGTAGAGCAGGGACCTGGATTCTACCATCTTATGCCTGCATCCTCCACCATGTGTGATATTGCGGGTGTTTAGCTCAGTAATAAATGCGTTTTTCCAGTGATTCATCACAGTCAGGATCTCTTTTTAAGGGCATGGCAGCCCATGTTTATTGAAATAACAGAAATCACAGTCCATCTAGAGTTCTCCCACGCAGGAGTTTCACTTCAAAACATGAAAGTAAATCACTCACGGTAAAAATGCAAAGCCTCCTGGCTTTACTGGTCAGCGTTGCTGCTCACGCTCAAACCTCGGTTTAATGACCTTGTAATAGTGTTCCGGTCTGTACCCACTCAGTACCCCAGCTGACACTCTCTCTTGCTACTACAACCCAACCGATAGGGCCTCCTGTCTCCTCTCAGACAGACCCGTGCAGGCACGCCTCTCCCTTGCCGGCCTGGACTCCTCGGGAGGATTGAGCCCAGAACCTTGGTCCTGACTCTCCTATCAGTCCCACACACACCTGGACAATCAATGTCCTGGCTGCTTTCAAAAATCTGGTCCCAGGATTGGAGATTTCCTCCCTCCCAGATCACTGAGAAATCTCCAAACTCCAGGCTCCCAAATGGATTCTACCAAACTTGGAAGAAAATGCCAAAACCAATTCTTCCATGTCAAATAATAGTCCTGGAACCTGTCAACCCGCCAGGTTGACAATCCTGGGAGACAAATCCTATGACAGGGGACCGCCCCGTCACATATCTCCCCCCTTTGCTTCTAACCCGTAGGTGCGGAACACACCAAGCCACCCTCTTGAGTGGGGTCAAATAATATAAATAGCAAATGTGTAGAGCTCAACCAGGTAGATATTCACTAATGCTAAATTGGGCTGAAGGGTTGTAATCCCACTATACAGAATGCAAATAGTATAAGGATGGTAATCAAAATGTCCTCATAAAAAGTGCAAGTGCATAAAAATATAAAGATGTGTGCATCTACAACCAAAAATTACATTACATTACATAATGCCATAATTAGTTGATACATAGTAGAACAATCAGTGTAATATTCATGATAATATTCCAAAAAAGTCCAAAAGTGTAGATAAGTTCATAGTTAAACGTGGCAAATAGGTGCAAAAAAATGTGCAATTAGTGCAAAATAATAAAAAGAGGTGCTCGAAAGTTCAAGCAAATCCTATCGTATTCTGATATGTCAGACAGCATTCAAGTGTGATCCTCTACCATAAATATATTGTGCTTACCAGAAAGCCAATATATTCAAGCCTGTCAGGAAGACCGTCAGCTTGATCCCCCTCATGAGAGGCAGATCTAAGAACTTTCTTCTTCTTTGGTGCCGTTTGCACGCCTTTGCGCGCATGTGCGCGCGTTCCGGTGCCAAAGCGCCCATCTAAGCCCTGCTGATGCTCAGAGCTGGTGCTGTCTGATCTACAGCATTACCCGTGTTTACCTGTTGCCTGATATCTATTCTTAATCCGTTGCCGACCCAGCTTGTCCAGACTCTCCTGCTTTCTGCCTGCACCCGATCTCGGCTTGTCCCGACCACTCTTCTGCCTGCTCCTCTGTACCTCGCTACCAGCTCGTTGCGCTGCTTGCACCTGACTCTCCTCCAGTGCCTGTGGCCATCTGGACCTCTGCAGCTTCCAGCTCTGCAAGTCTTCTCCAGCTTCTTCCGGACTGCTACCTACTGGCTGCACCTCTAGCCCCGCAGGTCATCTCCATCTCCAGCAATCCTCCAGACATCACCGGACTACCACAGGCACTCATACCTCACCGTGCTCCTGTGGCCGATGTCTCACTCCCAGCGGTCCCTCGAACCGGGGTCGTAGGAGAGGCCACCCCCTGCCGTCAGGCTCACTACCTGGTACATAACAAAGCCTGGATATATTATCTTGATCCAGAGGCAGGGGACCCTTCCTTGTTTAAATCATCCAAATGGGGACACTGTGAGACTGAGAGCCCAAATGCCAATCCGAGGCTACCAGGTAGGTGGTAGAACTGTACCGGATGGATAAGACCTCTTCCAGGATATACTCTCCAGGGGCATTTTGCACAGTGCAGCAGAGAATGCTAGAAACCAGCAGAGTACAGAGAGTTCCTGCTGTACACTGACTGTTCTCAGGGAGTAGGGGATGAGTTAGGGCTCGTTCACACCATATGTGCATGAAAACCTGAAAAACAATAAGTGCCTGGTTATCAGTGTCACCTATCAGTGCTGCCTATCAGTGCCACCTATCAGTGCCGATCAGTGGCATCTATCAGTGCCCATCAGTTCCAACTATCAGTGCAGACTCATCAGTGCCCACCAATGCTGTTTCATCAGTGCCCATCAGTGCAGCTTATCAACGCCCATCAGTGCAGCTTCATCAGCACACATCACTGAAGGAGAAAAATTATCTGTTTGCTAAATTTTCTAACAAACTATGAAAAACTTTTTGCTTGTCCTTTTTTCATTTATTTAGCAAGAAATAAAATACCACAAAAAGAAAGCTCTTCAAAATATGAACTGGGCACTATATTGTCTTTCCTTTACCTAAAATGTTTGTAAAGTAAATCAGCTTATTTTCAGTAATCTTACCAGTGTTTAATAGCATTTTGGCTGGCTGATGGAAAAAAGTGTGTCACCTATGGTTATCTAGGGCTGAGACTCAACCTACAGCACTGTGACTCTTTAATTCTGATAATATCACCTTAGCCACTTATGTCCTGCATGTCTCTCTCTCCTGTCTGCTATCAGGTCCTATACTTTCTGACATTTTAGCAATAAGGTAAAAGCTCATTATCTGTCATTGACTAGCTTCTGATACTGAAAGAAGGCACAGGGTATAAAGAACCTGCAGACAAATGCTTGACTATATGAGATGCTGCCAGACAGGTCCTCCCTCCTGGCCAAACCTGGAGACGAAACAAAGGTAAAATTGTACTGACAGATCATAGTAGCGCTGTCTAGAATACGTAGAAGCTATGCTTTAAAAATAATCACATTAAGCCATAGTTTAAAATTGAGCCTCTTACGGCCCACAGTAAAACAGGTTCTCCCAACTTTTTAATACTTCCAACTGCTCGGGGAATCTTGAGGCCAATAATAAATTAAGCTACTTGAAAAAAAAATGCACATTTTTACTAAAGAGATTACCGTATCTATTATCTTAAAAAAAAAAAACACCCAATAAAGCATGATCCAATTTGCTTCAGCAGGGGAAAAAAAATCCTCCTGATCCCCCAAGAGGCAATCGGATGTTCCCTGGATCAAATGTTCCTATAAATATTAGTATCCAGTTATGTTATAAAAAAAAAAAAAAAATAAACAGGGGCAGACTCGATGGACTACTCAGTCTTTTTCTGCCGTCACTTTTCTATGTTTGTATGTTTCTATGTATCTAGGAAAGAATCCAGGACTTTCTTAAAACAATCCACTCAGCTGGCCAGAACCACGTCTTAATCACTTGCTGACCGCGTACTGTATAAGTACGGTGTCAGTGTGGTGCTGTCTCGCGAATCGGCATATATAAGCCACAATCCGCGCGTGCACAGTTAGCAGGCGCTCTCCTGCCCACTGCACTCTGGAGGAGTGTGCTCGCGGCTCGGGCAGACCCGATGTCCGCCGGCGAGCGGCGATGACCTGCCAGAGACAGAGAACGGGGAACCGCCAATGTAAACATGGTGGTTCCCCGCTCTGTCAGTGGGCATGTAAGAGATCTACTGATCCCTGTCACTGGGATCAGTTAAATCTCTTATGCCCATGGTAGCCCAGGCCCCTCACAGTTAGAATACACCTAGGGAACACAGTTAACCCCTTCCCTGCCCCCTGCAGGTTAACCCCTTCACTGCCAATGACATTTATACAGTAATCAGTGGTTATTTCAATTTCTGATCGCTGTATAAATGTCATTGGTCCCAAAAAAGTGTCAAAAATGTCCGACATGTCCGCCCCAATATCAAAGGATCGCCACCATTACTAGTAAAAAAAATGTAAAAACACCAGAAATTAATTCTCATGGTTTGTAAACGCTGCAACTTTTGCGCAAACCAATCAATAAGCGCCAATGGCAATTTTTTTTACCAAAAATATGAGGAATAATATAAATCGGCCAAAACCGATGAATAAATTTGTTTTTTTATATATATTTTTTTCGATTTGTATTTTAGCAAAAAGTAAGAAATATTGGGGTTTTTATGCAAAATTTTCGCTCTTTTTATGTTTATAGTTTTGATCAGAAATGATGCAGAGGTGATCAAATAAAACCAAAAGAAAGCTCTATTTGTGGTAAAAAAAAAGTATCCAAATTTAGTTTGGGTACAACATGGCACGACCGCACAATTGTCAGTTAAAGCGACGCAGTGCCAAATCGCAAAAAGTGCTCTGGTCCTACAGTGGGAAATCCTTCTGAGGGTGAAGTGATTAAAGGAGTCTATTCCACATATTCAAAGCTCTTACTTTGAAGAAGCCTTTCCGTATTTGGACAGTAAATTTATTTTCCTGCAGATGTGCCCCCTTGTCCTTTGTGATGACCTTAAAATGAATAACTCAAGACCAAGTTCACTATATGGACCACTTATGTATTTAGACATTTTGATCATATCCCCCTTAACCTCCTCTTCTCGAGAGAGAATAAATTCAGTTCCTCTAATCTTTCCTCATAGCTGAGCTCCTCCATGCCTCTTATTCATTTGGTTGCTCTTCTCTGCAATTTCTCCAGTTCCCTAATATCCTTTCTATGTACTGGTGCCCAAAACTGAACCACATATTCCAGATGAGGTCTTACTAATGATTTGTACAGGGACTCCATTCCACAAAACATCCAAGCACAATTATTCATATAGTTTATTGAACTCTAAATGCAACAAGTGGATGTGGAATTCTGGGTCCCATTAATCTGCACCGCTGCAGATAACTCAAAGCAGTCGTGTACACCTATCCTTACACGCATAGTGCAGTATGTGGTGCAGCAGGTATTAAAATGAATAGCTACTGATCAAATGATGGTTATTATGAGTCACTGAAAACCATACTGAGCAAATGGCTATAAATTATAATGTAAAGTGGCAAGCTTCATTTTAGTAGATTTCATGAATCAGGGCTAATTTTATACAAGTAGGGCTGACTATTTTAGTTAGATCATAAAAAGAAAGCTGGAATGATCTAGGAAGCCATCAGATATGAATACTAACAGTATGTACTGCTCATGCAAATTCCAGCAAAATCAAGTCTATGATTACATTGTTAGTTGCCAGAAATAAATATAATTTCTTATTAATAGAGTTAGCACAATTCAACAAATCAGGAGCAGTCTGCATCTGTGAGCCAATTATCACTGGCTTTGATCTCCCCCCTGCATTCAGCAATCCTCGTTAGCCTTCTCTCAGACTGTGCAACGGCTTGTTAGCAAGGCCAGCCTGTGAGCTTCATAAGCTTCCTGTAGGGAACCTATTAATTAACACAATCAATTTTTTTCATTGATAAGTGTCTGTGTGCTCTCTTTCCTATGTTTTAATTTAGAAGTTGGAAATGGCAAGTTGAAAAGTAATGACTATTTATGAAAGAATAATTATTTTGGTAAAACTCATTCATCATTTCACATGGTGAATTTATACACGGTAAAGTCAAAGGGTAAAAATAACAGTAAATATGACTTGTACAATGAACATTATCAAGTGACATTAGATACAACAAAGAACTTTTGCAGACATTATTGTAATAATATAAAATTAGAATTCTTGCTAGACAAACTACGCCTACCCTAATAAGCTAGTACGTCATGTTTATGCAGTGGCAGCAGGAAAACTCTTATCCACTATATACAATGATACTTACTAGTGAGGAATTAACTATGCAAGGTATAAGAAAAATTAAAAGGTTAATTAAAAAAAGAGCACACAAAGTACCTCCACTACTAATACAGGCATTGGCATGCCATTTTAAAGCCTAGGTTTAGTAAAAAAAAAGAAATAAACCTTCTAGTGAGACGGGAGCTATTAGTGCTCATCTACTCATCAAGAATGCCGACTATTTTATTTATTTATTATAGGTACTTATAAAGCACCGACCATTTACGCAGCACTTTACATATATAATGTATATTCACATCAGTCCCTGCCTTCAAGGAGCTTACAATATGGCATCCCAATCTTAGTCCATAGGGTTCAATATTGAGTTGGCCCATCCTTTGCAGCCATAATAGCTTCAACTCCTATAGGAAGGCTGTCCACAAGGTTTAGGAGTTTGTCTATGGGAATGTTTGACCACTCTTCCAGAAGCATATTAGTGAGGTCAGGCACTGATGTGGACGAGAAGGCCTGGCTCGCAGTCTCCGCTCTAATTAATTCCAAAGGTGTTCTATTGGGTTGAAGTCAGGACTCTGTGCAGGCCAGTCAAGTTCCTCCACCCCAAACTCGCTCATCCATGTCTTTATGGACCTTAAGTGCGCACTGGTCCAAATCATTTGGTGGAGGGGATATTATGGTGTGGGGTTATTTTTCAGAGGGTTGTGCTTAGTCCCTTGGTTCCAGTGAAGGGAACTCTTAAGGTGTCAGCATATCAAGACATTTTGGAAAATGTCATGCTCCCAACTTTTTGGGAAGTTTTGGGATGGCCCCTCCCTGTTCTAAAATGACTGCACACCAGTTCACAAACAAGGTCCATAAAGACATGGATGAGCGAGTCAGGAGTGGAGGAACTTGACAGTCCTGACCTCAACCCAATAGAACACCTTTGGGATGAATTAGAGTGGAGACTGCGAGCCAGGCCTTCTCATCCACATCAGTGCCTGACCTCACAAATGTGCTTCTGGAAGAATGGTCAAACATTCCCATAGACACACTCCTAAACCTTGTGGACAGCCTTCCCAGAAGAGTTGAAGCTGTTATAGCTGCTAAGGGTGCCAACTCAATATTGAACCCTACGGACTGGGATGCCATTAAAGTTCATGTGCATGTAAAGGCAGGTGTCCCAATACTTTTGGTAATATAGTGTACATATACTAGGGCCGAATTAGATAGGAGCCAATTAACCTACCCACATTTCTTTTTTGAGTGCGAGAGGAAACGGGAGTTAGGAAAGCCACACAGTCACAGGGAGAACATACAATCTCCAGGCAGGTAGTAACGTGGTTGAGATTTGAATAAACTACCCTATTGCTGCTAGGCTCAAGTGCTAACCACTTTCCATTGTGCTGGATGCCCACCCTTTCTGCCCACCTCTTCCATTCATATAGGCTGTACTATAGATTCTATGAATGGAGGGTGGGCACTTGAATGGAAGGTCTGCCTCCTCCATTCGTAGATCACATTTCACAGAAATATAGTACTGCACTTATGAATATGAAGAGGTGGGCACATTTATAGGCCTTTGCATTGGAGTCTATGGAGAAAAGGCTGCATATGCACAATACATAAAGTCCCACAGATTCTGCAAAGTACTAAAGAATTGGATGAGCCAATGTTGGCAAAGGCTGGTGAAAAAAGCCATCCATTGTTCTGAGATCTGCTGAGGGGGATATAATCAGATGGAGAGAGAGGAAGAGGTGGTTTGTAGGTTTTTTGGGGTATTGCATGCAAAAGAAAAACATGTTCTTTTGGAACTTGTGCATGTTTCTTACCTTAATGGCCCAGGAAAAAATGTTCAATTTAGAGACAATTAGCAGCATCTGCACCATCAGAATTTTGAAGCAGACAGGATATGTTAATGGTGAAAATGTTTTAAAAGAATCTCTTGACAGTGAGCGGTAACAGCTCAGCAGGCCAGCAACAATTCCTGCTGTCTAATTATAACTCCTTACACCTTGTGGATATCCTACAAAATGTTCTAATTGATCAATATTTACATGAAACCCAGAAGCCAGTTTCACATTTTCAGACACATCAGCCACCTAGAATGAAAATAACACAATCAACATGTGGAGCAATAACAGAATAAAAGTGTAAAATCTTTTTTTCAGCTGCTGATCTTTATGGGCCTGTGCAGCTCTATGGTTACTCCTATTTCTTTGACATGTGATTGAGGAGATGACATGAAAACACCCAGCTCTTCCTGGACAGATCACAATCTAGATATCAAAGACATTACCATCAGTTTGCCCCAAATATGCCAATCCCTAATCGAAAAAGTGATGAAGATCAGCAAACTTATCTTTGACTTAGTAGGTAAAAACATTTTCTTCAGAAACAAAGACATTCGTGGCTGATCTTGTCTTGAAAACTTACAGGGTGCAACTTTCCCTTTGACAAAAAAAAAAAAATTCTGGGAAGTGAAAAGGTTTCCAGCTCAATCTTTACTTTTGCTGTTTATATTTGACATTTGCTTCTTATTTCTGCATTTCTGTGACTTGTTTGATACCTCATTATCTTTGAACTATGCATTTCTCTCAGGATTACTTATATTTTCTCTACAGGTTCAATACAGCCTGCAATTCCTATTTATAAAGTTTATTTTGATATTAATATATCCTGGACATGGTCTACTGTCAAGCACTTCAGCACAACATGACACAAGGTGTATTGTTCTCTTCCTTCTACCTTTCTCTTTGAATGGGATGTCTCAGTACACTGTGACATGAAATCCGAGTGGAGCTATTTTCTTTTTATGCTTAACAATACTGTCTGTGTTATGGTTCTGATATGTTACTTTTATATACAGTATGTTTCTTTATGCACTGTTCTTAAAGGTGAAGAGATTTCAAGAAGTAGACATTTAAAAGTGACATATGCATGACAAATAGAGTTGAGCGAACCCGAACTGTGAAGTTCGGGTCCGTACCAAACTTTGGGGTGTCCGTGACCCGGATCCGTACCCGGATATTTGAAAAAAAGTTTGGGTTCTGGGTTCGGGTATTTGATCACGCATGTTGAATAGCTGCAGCGCAGCCAATCAACAAGCGTTTCACTGGTTTTCCCTTAGAAGCCATCACAGCCTTGCCTACTAATGGCATGGCTGTGATTGGCCCGTGCATCATGTGACCCAGCCTCTTTATAAGCTGGAGTCACTTAGTGCTGCATGTCACATGCTCTCTGGGTAGTGTAGGGAGAGGATGCTGCCGGCGCTGTGAGGGACAGATTGCAGATATAATAACATCTCATCCTGCATTACACAGCAATCTGATTGTGGACTAGGTAGAGATTACTACTACTACTGCTTTTAGGGACAGATTGCAGATCTAATAACATATCATCTGCATTACAGAACAATCTGACTGGACTAGGTAGAGTCTACTGCTTAGAGGGACAGGTTATTGTTCTAAAATCATCTCCTAGTTCTATAGGGTCAGGTTCCTGCTGTTGCTGTAAGGGACAGATTATTGTTCTAAAATCATTTTACTTCCTTTTGCAGCCCTCCAGCACTTTCCAGGACTTTTTTACAGTCATTTTTGTGCCGAAAAGTTGGGGTCCCCATTGACTTCAATGGGGTTCGGGGTAAAGTTCGGGTCAAGTTTGGTACCGAACCCAGACTTTTTCCCGAAGTTCAGCCGAACCCACCGAACCCAAACATCCAGGTGTTTGCTCAACTCTAATGACAAACCTAACTATCTAAACTGAAAAAAATACCTCCATTTGTAAGCTATGATTGCTTAGAACCACACAGAGACTCCAATAATATGTCTGCTTATGGGTTGTTGAGAATAGTCACTTTCCATGACTGCTATTTCACAATGCTCCCCTTCAGCAACCATTATCAGGTCTTATTTATGGCTATACCGATAGTGCCAGTAAGAAAATTAAAGTGATTGTAAAGGTTATTTTTCCTTTAATAACATACATCTCTATACTTACCTGCTCTGTGCAATGGAATTGTAAACCTCCTCTTTTCGGATCCCTAGCTGGTGCTCCTGACCCCTCCTCTCTTTCCAGCGCCCCCCATGGGAAGCCACTTCCCATGGGGGCACACGTGCATGCTCGCATCCGGGCCCTGGTGCTGCATCCATTGACACATATAGCGGCACCCAGCCCCCCCCCCCCCACTCCCTCGTCACTGGCTTTGGTTGACAGCACTGGGAGTCAATGTCTCCTGGTGCCCCAGCAAAGCCAGCGAGACCCGAAAGTAAGGGGAGAAAAGAACTGCAGACGTGCACGGTACTGGATCCAATGAGGACTCAAGTAAAAGGGAGGGTGAGGGGGGATGCTAACAGCTAAACATTTTTTTGCCTTAATGCAGGGAATGCATTAAGGTAAAATAATATTTAGGCTTTACAACCACTTTAAAGTTTCTGTAAACACACTGCATTAAAAAGACAGTTTTTTCAGCAAATTAATTAAAAAAAATTAAACTAATTCAGCAAATAGAAAGACATGGCTCAAAAAATATTTAATTTCCTAAAAAAATATTTTTTAACCTCTTTTTGGACTTTTATTGGCTGCCATGTTATTTGCAGGGTCTCATAAATTCTCAGTCCACAACAGGGACTCATGTCTGTTTATTAAAGGGATGGGCTTAATTACGCACAGCAGGGAAATTCCCCATCTATGGCTTAGGTCCCATGCAGTGGGGAGAGTTATATCACACAAGTGGCTGGGAGGTGGTTACAGTGGGCAGGTGGCCTAACATTACACACACATCAGGGTGTAATATTCCCATCTGTGTGTGTTGCAAACCAGAACCAGCTTCAGTTTTGTCAGGGGCTCCCAGCAGGAACCTCTCTATCAAAACTGAAGCTGCTTCTGGATTGCAGCACACAGGCGGGTTAGTTACACCTTGACGTGACGTAAGCCTGCCCACCTACCAGCCTGCTGTGACAAAATCCTGCCCACTATCCATCCACTGTGTGATGTAAGCCACAGACAAGGAAACATCTCTGCTGTGTTTATAAATATAGTAATCCCTTACTATCAGTGGCAGCCCATCCATAGGGGGTGCATGGGCGCCGTCCCCCTAAAGCTAGTCAAAAAAAGAAATGGTCCTTTAAAATAAAAGGTCCTTTAAGTGCACTGTGTATTGGCGTCAGACACAGTGCACTATGAGCAGGGTGACGTCTATGCAATTATGTGATTGCAGAGGAGATACTTTATTTTTCTGGTTTTGTGAGTGATTGTGACTAGAGTTGAGCGAACACCTGGAAGTTCGGGTTCTGCTGGTCCGTCCGAACCTCGGGACAAAGTCCGGGTCCGGGTCCGGACGGAACCCGAACGATCGCACGGATTGGTCTTTTTATTTCATAGAGGAGACGTTAGTGTATTAACGTATCTGCAGTGGGACGAGTATCACGTGACACAGACTGCGGTTATGTGTCACGTGAATTTCCTGGAAAATAAAATTTCCTGGTAAAGAAAAAAACTGATCGAAATCCCCCTGCCGCGGGTACGTGGGGGATACCTACCCGACGGTGACTATCATTCCCTAATGATATAAATATTTGTGTCGTCTCTACAAAGGAACAGACACCGAATGTAGTGTGTCACCTACCTATCACCCGTCCTAAAACAGTGTCGTCCGACCATCCACCCGTCCGAATGCAGTGCAGTTCCACATTGATTGGGCGGACACACGACGT
>BLSH010156328.1:112803-123063 GCA_018402905.1 Glandirana rugosa
CGGTAAGGCAGGGGGAGTTGCAATCACCGATCTCCCTGTATACATTTCATTAAAGCAATCCGCGATTGCAACTCCCCCCACCGCACCGATCACCCCTGACTGCCCAAGTATCGGTACTCGGGCAAATGCTCGGTATTGGCACCAATACCAATACTAATATCGGTATCGGTGCAACCCTAGTTAAAAGTATATATTACAACAATACAACATTTCGGAAAATATCTAGAATTACATATTTAGATTTCAATGTTCTGATATTTCCAATTGTTGATGCATTTTTTTAGCTGTTCATTTACATATGCTATACGTTCATGAAAATTCAACCTTCTTACCACAATGAGTATTGCATGCATTCATGGCCAGAGTTATTTTTTCTTTTACATTTTTAATTCAGACTGCTACAAAGTGAATTTGCATAGGGTAGCGATTTTTCTGTCTTTCTGCACATTTACTGTAAAGGTAGTCTGTGGCTGGTTTTCAATACAATTATAGCTTCTTCTACATTGCTTTGTCAGGTAGCCATTGACAAATGACAGTAATTATCAGCTAGGAGTCAGTTGTGCCGATTTACTAAAGGATATGCATGCACACTGGTGCATGTGTCTTGCACAGACCACAAAATCCTATCCTAAGCACCTGTGATGTACAAGGACACACATGCAAAGGATATACATTACATTTACTGTGTAGCTTGTTATGGAGTGTATGCTACAGTGTTTACTTTATCAAAAAAACGGCCTATGCAGGTAAGATGCACCTGTCAATAAAAACAAACTACAGCTTTGATGAAAGTTAGTTAATGGCCTTGCTATAGGTGTAGGTGTACCTCCCAAAGCCTGCCTGAAAAAAATCCCAAAGATGGCATCATCCTGTCCTGCCTTGCTTCTAGGATGTTGCTAAGACACTCCCAGTTACTGCTCCTCACCAATTGAGCTTTCAAACACCTGCAAATGTCTGGTCCACTATCTCCTCTTCCACAGCATCACTGAGCTCAGAGCTACTGGCAGGACAGGATGATGCCATCTCTGGAAGTTTTTCAGTCAGGCTTTGGTAGGTACGTAAATGGTCTACATCTATAGCAAGGGAATTAGTTGTGTAAACTGTATAGCTTGTTTTCATCTACAGGCAGCAGTTACCTGCATAGGCAATTTGTTGGTAAAGGTGAATTAACCTTTTAAGTTCATGCTGATATCATTGCAGAGTTTTTAATAGTGGGGGGTGGACTGGAGAGTATATTGTACAGCAATTTGACGTTTTTCCATGCCTTTTTCAATCCACTTTTACTGACAGTAAGTACTATTTTTCTTCAAAGTACAATTATCACAATGATGTGCTATTTATTATATCTCTAAGGCCACTTTTACACTGAGACGGGTTTCAGGCATTTTAGTGCTAGAAATCTAAATTATGCCTGAAAACCGCCTCAAAACTCCTGCCCATTCTTCTCAGTGTGAATATTCGCACTGGGGTGGTGCGCTTCACAGAAGTCACAGAAGTCTTGCAAGCAGTATGTATGGGGCGGTGCGGGAGCTATGTAAATCCCTCTCCTACACTGCCCTGCCCATTGAAATGAATGTGCACTGCAGCTGAAGCACCAGCACAGTGTTTTGGCAGCGGTGCTAACCAGTGCCACGCTCCAGGCTCAAAAGCGGCGCTGTGGCACTGGTAAAACGCTGCTAAAATGAGCAGGGTTTTACAGCGGCCGTGCTGCACAGGTGTGCAGTGTGAAAGTGGCCCTTTCATACTGGGGAGGTTTTCATGCATTTTAGCTCTAAAAATAGCACCTGTAAAGCGCCTGAAAACTGCCTCCCCTGTAGCCCCAGTGTGAAAGCCCGAGTGCTTTCACACAGGGGCGGTGCGCTTGCAGGATGTTAGAAAAAGTCCTGAAAACTGTACACAGCGCTCCCAACCCATCCCTGCCCATTGGAATGCATGGGCAATGCTTGGGAGGCGCATAAAAAGCGCTTCCGAAGCACCGCAACAAGGACACTTTTAACCCCTTCTTGGGGGTTAAAAGTGCCCCGCTGCAGCCTGAAAGACGGCGCCAAAGAAGGAGACGATTTACCGCTGACCCCCACGCTGCCCCAGTCCTTTCCCACTGAGGCAGTTTTTAGGTGTTTTAGCACTAGAAATAGAGCCTGTAAAGTGCTTATAAGCTGCCTTTCAATTCTCCCCAGTGTGAAAGCCCGAGTGAAAACCCAAGTGCTTTCACACTGGGGCGGTGAGCTTGCGGGTCGGGAAAAAAAGTCCTGCAAGGAACATCTTTGAGGCAGTTTAGCCCACTGGAATAAATGGTGCATGAAAAGTGCTTTGGAAGCGCCGCAGCATGGGCACTTTTAACCCCTTTTCAACCCCTTCTTGGGGGTTAAAAGCTAGGCCATTAGTGGGGGTCAAAAGAGCCCCACTAGCTGTCCGAAACTAGCGGGACTTTACCGCTAATGCTTAGGTGTCCACAATATGGGATTATGGCTGCCACATTTAATAAATATATATATATAAAAAAAAAATTAAATTAAAAAGAAAAAAAAAATTAGGGTAGTATCTCTTGATATATGCCTGTCACGAGGCTTGAGGAGGGAAACATTTTTCCTGCATGTGGATTTGGGGCTATAAAAGGCTCCGCATGGCAGACCTTTCCCACAGTTGTCCTGGATCGGCTTGGCGAGCTTTCCTCCCACCCACCCTGTTGCCGGTACCATTTATGTGGTTTTGTCACCCTTGGATCAAGGGGGAACTTTGCTTTATGAATTATTCATTTTATCGCTCGAGTTCGATGACTGAGTGATATTTAAAGTTTTTAATATATATTTATTTACTTATTTATGTTTTAATAAAATTGAATGAACTACAATTTTAAATACCAATAAAGGTGATGTGGCATTTAAATACCATTTTACTGTGTTTGGTTTATTTATTTTAAGATTAGTAATATTGTTATTTTAGATGCAAGTGTGCGACCTACAGCCCCATGTCACATTCGCTGCTATGAAAATATACCCCATAGTGTGATCACACCTAATTAGCCTTTGGTTAAATTGGAATCAACTTTATCACATACAGAGACGTTGATAGATATGTGAGTAGTTATTAACCCATTCCATTGTTGTTTCTGACATTAAAGTATTAAAGGCAAAACTTTTTTTTAGTTTTGGATAGGCTGGAGGGAGATTAGAGCTGTCACCATGGGCGTCCGCAGAAGTTTTTTCAGGGGGGGGGGCATCATTTTAAGGTCACGCTCTGCCCCTTTTTGACAATGTCATTATCACATTATCGTGGTCAGAGACCGCAGTCATTGTACAGGAAACGGGCAGAGACTGCAGACATGGTGCAGGAGACGGTCAGAGACTGCAGACATTGTACAGAAGACGGTCAGAGACTGCAGACATGGTACAGGACATGGTCAGAGACTACAGACATGATACCAGAGACGGTCAGGGACTGCAGACATGGTACAAGAGATGGTCAGACACTGCAGACGTGATACAAGAGATGGTCAGAGACTGCAGACATAGTACAGGAGACATAAGAGACTGCAGACATGATACAGGAGATGGTCAGAGACTGCGGACATGGTACAGGAGATGGTCAGAGACTGCAGACATGATACAGGAGACGGTCAGAGACTGCGGACATGGTACAGGAGACGGTCAGAGACTGCAGACATGGTACAGGAGACGGTCAGAGACTGCAGACATAGTACAGGAGACGGTTAGAGACTGCGGACACAGCACAAGAGATAATCAGAAACTGCATACATAGCCCAAGAGACTGTCAGAAACCGCATACATGGCTCAAGAGGATAAGGACCTAGTGGGGAACCCCAGATTCCAGGGGGGGCAACCGCTCCCCCTTGCCCCTACCTGCGGACGCCCATGGCTGTCACCTGTCACCTTTTTATTGCTGTCTGTATCTCCGTTAGGGAGAGTCACCCTCTCTTATCGTCTCGTTTACTGTTATCATCAAGGGTGAACGAAAATCCCAAATTTGGGGTAACAACAGAACGGGAATGCAAGAGAAGTCTTCCGATTGAGACACTAATTCTGGTGACCCTGGTGACAACTGGAGATTGTTTCACTTTGTAAGGATTTCCTCTCAGTTCCTGCTTTTGCTATGGGACAGGAAGTGAAAGGACATCTCTCCAGTGGGACACAGATGGCATAAATAAAACTGACAGGGCTTATAACCCTCCCTTACTATACCAAAATTAGAAAAATGTGTTGCCTTTAGTTTTAATTTAGATCTTTTTTAGTTTTTTTTTACTTAGCCAAGACCATTTAGAGCATGGGTGCTCAACCTGTGACCCTCCAGCTGTTGCAGAACCACAAGTCCCATGAGGCATTGCAAAGCTGACAGTTATAAGCATGACTCCCAAAGGCAGAAGCATGATGGAATTTGTAGTTCCGCAACAGTTGGAGGGCCACAGGTTAAGCACCCATGATTTAGAGAATCCTCTGACACTAGGAAGTGTAAAGAATATGAAATAATGCTGAGACTAATCCTGCAGAATCAGAGAGGGAGGAACAACCTGAACTTCACTAGTTGAGAAAAATAAAACTCTACCCTGTACAGTTACATTATAGAAATGTAAATTAGCAACAATAAATACTATCACAGCATGTCCTAAAACTATAATTTTTCTTACAAATAAACTCATATTATGCTCTTCTTTAGTGTACCTTTAAGTTTGTTTGTTACATTTAAGACAGTGGGGTAGTGGTTCGCACTTCTGCCTAGCATCAAAAGGGTCACTGGTTCGAATCCTAACCACAACACTACCTGCCTGGAATTTGCATGTTCTCCCTGTGCTTGCGTGGGTTTCCTCCGAGTACTCAGGTTTCCTCCCACATTCCAAAGACATGCTGGTAGGTAAAGTGGCTCCTGTCTAAATTGGCCCTGATATGTGTATGAATGTGAGTTAGGGATCCTAGATTGTAAGCTTCTTGAGGGTAGGGACTGATGTGAATGTACAACGTATATGTGTAAATTGAAGGTGCTATATAAGTACCTGAAATAAATAAAGTGCACCATTAAGGTGTACATCAATACAAAATACTTTTTTTTCTAGTTTTTGTGAGTTGGGGGATGAGTTAGAACTTCTGTCAGGACATTAAGCAATGACAATACTCCCTTAACTAAAGTACCCACTTACAGTCAACCATCACAGCCCAGCACTGCTCAGGTAGCATAGGTAGTGAAGGCTTATACAAGGGATGATGTGAATTGATGTGTTAGTGTTTTTAAACCCAAGAACTAACTTTTTATGTAGCAGCTTACCAGTCCCTGTATGTGGTGGCTGTATTTTGTTTTGTTATTTAGTCTTTTTTCATTTGTTTTTACCAGGTGTGCAATGGTTATGCACATTCCTTTTTTGATTTTAAAGGGCATCAGCATAGCCACCCTCGCAAAGCAGCACTGTCAACCTGTAGAGAGGGCAGTGTTAGATGGACAGGTAAATTTAGATGGACTTTACATGACAAATAAATTAACCACTTGCCAACCGCCTCGTGTACATTTACTGCTGCAGAGTGGCACGAACTCACAAATCGTCGTTTATAAACGGCGGCTCATCCGTGCGTGGCTAGCGAGCAGGAGCGCACCAGCGGGCTCTCATGCCGCCACACTCTGCAGCAGTGTGGACGCGGGTCTGGCGGACTCTATGTCTGCCGGCTACCCACGATTGCCTGGCAGAGAACAAAAACAGGGAAATGTAAACACGGCGGTTCCCCGTTCTGTCAGGCGGCATGTAAAAGATCTACTGATCCCTGCCACTGGGATCAGTTAGATCTCTTATGCCCCTGGCAGCCCAGCCCCCTCACAGTTAGAACATGCCTAGGGAACACAGTTAACCCCTAGATCTCCCCCTGCAGGTTAACCCTTTCACTGCCATTTACGCAGTAATCAGTGGATATTTAAATTTCTGATTGCTGTATAAATGCCATTGTTCCCAAAAAAGTGTCAAAAATGTCCGACATGCCCACTGCAATATCACAGTCCTGCTAAAAATCGCAGATCGCCACAATTACTAGTAAAAAAAAATAAACGCAGATCGTGATTTTTTTTTTTTACCACAAATATGAGGAAGAATATATATCGGCAAAAACTGATGAATAAATTTGTTTTTTGTATTTTTTTCTGGATATGTATTATAGCAAAAAGTAAAAAATATAGTTTTTTTTTTTCAAAACTGTTGCTCTTTTTTTGTTAATAGCGGTGATCAGAAGTGATGCAGAGGGGATCAAATACCACCAAAAGAAAGCTCTATTCGTGAGAAAAAGAGGGCGTCAATTTCGTTTGGGTTCAACCTGTTTCCTCTAGGTACTCCGGTTTCCTCCCACACTCCAAAGACATGCTGGTAGGTTAATTGGCTCCTGTCTAAATTGGCCCCAGTATGTGTATGTATTAATGTGAGTTAGGGACCTTAGATTGTAAGCTCCTTGAGGGTAGGGACTGATGTGAATGTACAATATATATATTTATATATATATATATATAAAGCACTGCGTAAATTGACATCGCTATATAAGTACCTGAAATAAATAAATAAAATAAAAATAAATAAACGTTGCACGACCGCACAATTGTCAGTTAAAGTGACGCAGTGCTGAATCGCAAAAAGTGCTCTGGTCCTACAGTGGGAAATCCTTCCGGTCCTTAAGTGGTTAAAGCCTAAGTCCAGCTAACACTTTTTAAGTAGTTACAACGTTGTTTTGATTGTAAAATGATTTGGCCTAACTTCCTAACTGCCACTTTTGCTGGACCGTATGATTTGTTATAGAAAGTTGCAAAATAACAGATTTACTGGCAGGATCAATGGGTAATACAACTATAACCTAAAAAGGAAAATAAACTGTGCTATAAACTCCAGCAAAACACTGGAAGGACACCTTTTTATCCTAATTTGAACTTCTCATATATCTCATCACTGCTTGGGCTGTCGGTGAACACAAATTTTTTGATTTTCAGTTAAGGATGATATTTTCTATTGGGATATTTACCCTCACTATTTGGACTATTTTCTTTTGTTTTTTTTCAATTTAGTTTATCACAATTTATGTTTGTGGTTTAGCGCAGCTCTATTTACAACCAGTAATACAACTATGTTATGGTGGCATTAGGAAAGAGTAACCAGGGGTGACCCCTACAGAACCCCCGTTAGGAAGAATAATAGACTATCTCAGTACCAAATTATTGTTTATTACATCTGAAGGTTTTGGATTTTTTGTCTTGAGTTAGAGCCTAGCTACAGGTGGGCCTTCTCTGGCCACATAAATACAGGGTGGGCCATTTATATGGATACACCTTAATAAAATGGGAATGGTTGGTGATATTAACTTCCTGTTTGTGGCACATTAGTATATGTGAGGGGGAAACTTTTCAAGATGGGTGGTGACCATGGCGGCCATTTTGAAGTCGGCCATTTTGAATCCAACTTTTGTTTTTTCAATAGGAAGAGGGTCATGTGACACATCAAACTTATTGGGAATTTCACAAGAAAAGCAATGGTGTGCTTGGTTTTAACGTAACTTTATTCTTTCATGAGTTATTTACAAGTTTCTGACCACTTATAAAATGTGTTCAGTGTGCTGCCCATTGTGTTGGATTGTCATTGCAACCCTCTTCTCCCACTCTTCACACACTAATAGCAACGCCGCAGGAGAAATGCTAGCACAGGCTTCCAGTATCCGTAGTTTCAGGTGCTGCACATCTCGTATCTTCACAGCATATGGTTTTTTTATGGTTTTTATGGTCAGTAAAAACCAATAACGGGTGAGCTGCTCCTTCCAGGAGGTACCGCCATTCCTCCAAAGCCAACTTGATGGCCAGCAATTCCCTATCACCGACATCATATTCCAGCAAGATGGTGCACCACCACATTATGGGTGTCAGGTCCGAGCATTCCTAGATGAACAGTTTCCTGGAAAGTGGATTGGTCGTCGTGGGCCAGTTAAATGACCCCCAAGGTCTCCCGATCTGACCCCCTTAGACTTTTATCTTTGGGGTCATCTGAAGGCAATTGTCTATGCTGTGAAGATACGAGATGTGCAGCACCTGAAACTACGGATACTGGAAGCCTGTGCTAGCATTTCTCCTGCGGTGTTGCTATCAGTGTGTGAAGAGTGGGAGAAGAGGGTTGCATTGACAATCCAACACAATGGGCAGCACATTGAACACATTTTATAAGTGGTCAGAAACTTGTAAATAACTCATGAAAGAATAAAGTTACGTTAAAACCAAGCACATGATTGTTTTCTTGTGAAATTCCCAATAAGTTTGATGTGTCACATGACCATCTTCCTATTGAAAATACAAAAGTTGGATTCAAAATGGCCGCCATGGTTACCACCCATCTTGAAAAGTTTCCCCCCTCACATATACTAATGTGCCACAAACAGGAAGTTAATATCACCAACCATTCCCATTTTATTAAGGTGTTTCCATATAAATGGCCCACCCTGTAGATTGTTTTTGATTAAGCTAATCTTGGTTATCTTATCTTACCTAGATGGTTCTTCTCTTTCCTCTCTGATAGGCTAACCTTTTGGGGTCTTTTTTGCCCCCCTCTGCTGTCACCAGATAACCCTGCAAAAAATATACTCCTGCTATATGAGCCTTATTTTTGTTTGTTTATGATTGTTTGTTTGTTTATGATTGTCATTGTGATTCAGGTAAGAGGGAAGCCCTTGGTGGATGGGGGGCATGCATATCCTGGAGTTTTGATAATGTGTATGTACTAAATATACATTTGTTTGAAATATGTATGGTCTAACTATGTTATTTATGGTTATAGAAAACAGTACTGTCAAAAAAAAACCCTGAGGAAGCTTCTCTATGGCGAAACATGTAGAGAATTGATGTAACTGTATCATCTTTTAATCACATGGATACTGTTTGTAATGCATGCTGCAGTTTTTAATGCTGTCTAAATATATTTTGATATTTTTATAAATTTGCTTGTGTCTTGGCACCTAAAAAGTCCAATGTGCCTCCTTTTCTACTAATTTCAAAATTGAGGGATGTGGTGCCTGATTTCTGACAGCCAGTAAACTTCCAAATTAACCCAATTATTGAACAAAAATATTAAAGATATATACATTTAATTTGTACAAAATTGTTAAAAAGATATAGAGGCACATTGGGGTTTATTTACAATTGCACTTGAAAGTGCACTGCAAGTGCACTTAGGAGTGGAGTCACTGTAGACCTGAGGGGTACATGAAAGGAAAATAAAAAACAGCATTTTTGATTGGACATGATTGGAAGATAGAAATCAGCAGAGCTTTCCCTTATTTCATATCTTTCCCTCAGATCTACATGAGGTTTTGAAAGGATGGGAGCACCACACAAGCTTGCACAGACTTTTAAAAGATTTTATATCATTATGGAACAGCCAACGCGTTTCGGGGGCTCAACACTTCCCCTTCATCAGGACAAAAAGCTAGACAATAAAAGATATACAAAGCGTCCTTAGAATATGTTAAAAACGATGGAAATATAAAGTATAAAAGTACAATGCCTTAATACAGTAATTATCTGAGCCATAAAGGACATACATTACCACTGACTGAACTAAGGCATAAAAACCAAGGACAAGGGAAACCTGTTCTTAGTGGGGCTGCAGGGCAACACAAAAAAACAAAAGCAAGAAAGAAAAACAAAATATAGTTAGTTACATAGTTACATAGTTAGTCAGGTTGAAAAAAGACACAAGTCCATCCAGTTCAACCAAAAAAAAAAAAAAAAGTACATATATATACATACAACCAAATAATCCCATATACAATCCTTCACCCACAGTTGAGCCAGAGGAAGGCAAAAAACCCCAGCAAAGCATGGATCCAATTTGCTATAACGTAGGCTAACGGAGAGCCCCTTAGTCCTTCCTTAAAAAAGGGGGCAATATCGTTTAACCTAGGTACGAAACGACCCCAAAAAACGGAAGGAGACCGAGTTGACACCCACTTCCTAACATATACCCTAATAAACCAACATACATATATATACATGAAAAAAAAAAAAAAAACCAACTTGACCTACCTGAACACAGAAAAAAGTTGGACTGATTGATACATTGATACATTGATTGATATAAAACAAAAAGAAAGAACGAAAACAAAAAAACACAACGGGACGTCGGGGTGATTCTTGTCCAAAGGGAACAGGAACCAAAAATACGGAATCAAGTCAGTCACCATTACATACAGGAAATACCGAGTCTATTAATGACATAATTCCGTAACATGAAAATATGAAATATAAAGG
>BLSH010156328.1:133494-149162 GCA_018402905.1 Glandirana rugosa
AACAGTGTCTGGGAGGCTGTGGTTGCTGCTGCACGCAATGTTGATGGTGAACAGATCAAAACACTGACAGAATCCATGGATGGCAGGCTTTTGAGTGTCCTTGCAAAGAAAGGTGGCTATATTGGTCACTGATTTGTTTTTGTTTTGTTTTTGAATGTCAGAAATGTATATTTGTGAATTTTGAGATGTTATATTGGTTTCACTGCTGAAAATAAATAATTGAAATGGGTATATATTTGTTTTTTGTTAAGTTGCCTAATAATTATGCACAGTAATAGTCACCTGCACACACAGATATCCTCCTAAAATAGCTACAACTAAAAACAAACTAAAAACTACTTCCAAAAATATTCAGCTTTGATATTAATGAGTTTTTGGAATCATTGAGAACATGGTTGTTGTTCAATAATAAAATTATTCCTCAAAAATACAACTTGCCTAATAATTCTGCACTCCCTGTATACTGTTAAAGTAGTTATTAAATTATCATCCCATTACCAGCAATTATGGTCAATTCTTACAAATCGTTGGCACTTATTGACTGACCACAATATTCCTAAAAAATATGTTAGGAATACCCCAAAATTGGTCTTCCACAGAGCTACATCAATCAGAGATAGATTGACCAGCAGCCACTTTCGATCAGAGCCACAGAGACCGGCTGGACCCCGTAACACCTTTCAATGTGGACACTGTCCTCATTGCCCTAGGATCAAGGAGGGCACAATGTTCACCCTTCCAAATGGTGATAGTTGATCCCCTCGTACATTTATTTATTTGATGTCCTGCATCTGTAATGCGCTCTATGTTGGGAAAACCATTAGGGAATTGTACACATTGGTGAATACCTTTGCTATTCCACTAATGGCAAGCTCACCGCAGTGGGACGCCATATTGGAATACATCATACGTTCCTACCTGATGCAGTTAAATTCATGGTGCTCAAGGTCGTCCCTGAGGACCCCGGGGGGAAATTGGGACCATGCAATCCTACAGAAAGAGGCTGTGGATCGAGTGGCTCAATGCCAACATCCCCAAGGGCCTTAATGAGGTATTGATGTAAAAACCCTTCCTTTGAACATTTAATTATATCATCATTTAATAAGATTGGCCCTAGTGGATGTGGGTCAATGTTGCCTATATTGAGTAATCTCTCCATTAATGTATTGCATTAACCCCTGAACCCCCCCCCCTTTTTTCTCCTTTTTCCCTTTCCTCCTTTCCATGTGTGACAATTGTATATTATTTAGATATTAGGTTATATACCTTGCTTGTTACCTGAATGTAGGCCCTTTGTATCAACTAACAAACTCATTGTATTTGATCATCATTTGATTTATGTTCTATTTTATTTCAGATGCTTTATGGGCTATTGTTGCTTTAAGAGGACCAATGCCTGAGGCTTTCAAATTTTGAGTTGTTTTCACCCCATGGCAAACACACATCCCTCTGTGGTTGGGGGTGTTCCCCAGGCATTAAGCTGGGGTCACCTCCCTATGTGCTTACTGTAGTTCTCTTGGCCACATCCCCGGTTTGAAGCGTTTGTATCGGTTGTGCGGGATGATGGTGCGCATGTGCGGTTAATTGGGTCCCGCGGATAGCCATGCACATGCACACATTTTCCTGTGCATGCGCATTGCGCAGGGGGGGGGCTGATGATGATCTCACATGCAATTGCTGAGAACTGTGAATTAATTGGGCTGGGGGTTAAATACTGCCACAGAGATTTTGGCAATGTGGCTGTTGCACTCATGGGGAGCCTATCTTTATCATACCTGAGACCTTGGTAAGGCTTTTCTCTTTTTTGAATATGAGCATTTGGGGTTCAGTGACTCTTTGAAAAGAGGAATACCCTTAAAATGGCAAGTCCAGATCATTGGATTTCAGCTGCAGGTAAGCAGACCTGTTTCTCCGATCATACTATAGGAATGAACACTACAGTGTTGCTGTTTTTCTTCTTATGCTCTTTTTCCTTTGTATTTTTTCTTTTGTATTTTTTTCCCCACAGTATTAACTGTGGGAAATATAGTAATAGACAACTATATTATTTTATCCTAGAGCAATGGTTAAGATACATTGCTTTGTATGCCTAAATTTCATACCATTTCATCTGCTAGGTTTCCCTGCGGCATGGGTCCTGTTAATAATTCCATTTAAAGAAAGTCTCAGGTGATTCCCTAATACTCAATTTAGGATTATGGTACCTCTTTAACCTTCTAAACATGTATAGGCATAGAAGCTTACATACGTCTTTATGTTGTGTTGGAGGTGGTGGGGGTTCTCCGAAAAACAAAGACTGCTGTGTTAATGTTAAAGACTGCATTATATATGCCATTTTTTTATTTTGCCCCTAGTTCTGCTATACTGTAATCCCTTCTCAATATTCTTTGAAGGTATTGTAGGACCTTGCATTTGGGTTTTATTAAGTGAGAAATTAATGAAAAAGAATTGCAGCTCATATAATAATATGTGTAGGCAATCTATGAATTGTAGATTGCCAACTGACTTTTCATTGAATAAATCCAGAAAGCCTTGATATACAGTACTTGTAGAATAGAGGTTTCTTTCTCAGTAGTACCTTAGAAGGATACAGTCCCGAGAAAAATATCTGTATTCAGAAGACATCTGTGTGTGTCAGGGACGTGCTGGTCATATCACTGCTGGTACTGAAGGGCAAACATGCAGGCGCGATCCCAGAAGTGCCCATCATGTCAGCTCACGCATGTGAACCAATGAGCGTTGGCACCAAATGTCATACATAAATGCAGCAGGTTCACTAGTACTTTGCTGTCGGATATGCAGCTTGTACCTGTTCCTGTGATCCTTATCTGATTCCTGTGTTTCACACAGCTTCCTCTGACTACATTTGCTATCTATTGCCCTGACTCCGGCTTGCCTAGTGGACTTTGTTTTATCTCTCTGCTTGATATCCTGTTGCCAAACCTTGCCTGCATCCTTACCATTCCTTGCCTGCCGTCTATGTCTGCATCTGATTGTCTGTTACCAACCTGGCTTATCTCGCCACACATCCAGTGTCTCTTCTACTCTGCCAGCACCTGCCTGGTTCCTGCTTCCTGCTGCTATCAGCCCAGAATCTGCTGGCTTGCCAACACCTGCCATTTAACCTGCTGGTCCACCCTGGTGACACGTCCACTACATGGAAGACAATCTAGGCACCCATACACCACCATGCTCTCGCGGCCACTGTTACAACATCGGTGGTCCCTGAGCAGGGGTTGTACAAGAGGCTTTCCCTCTGCACGTCAGGCTCAACCGTCAGGTACATGACAGTGTGATGGGGGATTATGTAATCTTGATAAAAATACAAGAGACGATAGATATGGACAGGATAAAGAAGGGGTAGTGTGAAGTCAGGCAGTTGTAAAGAAGGCCTACACTGTATCTGAGGTCTGATTTTGGTGTAATAGCAAGGGAGGCGGGGGAACCTACAAAGGTTTTTTTTCTGTTTTGTTTTTAAATAGAAAATTACAGCTGTACTTTCAGAAAAAATATAAGGGAGATGGGTTGAGGGGTTGATTTACTATAAGCAAATATGCTGTTAATTTTGCAAGGGAAGTTACACATTGCATATGACTTTTCTACAGAGATTAGTAAATTTGGTGGCATTTCATTTTGCAAAGATTATCCTATTGCAAGCAAGGAAAAAAAAATCACATTTTTGCTTGATTGGATGATGGACGTCAACACAGCTTTACCTTATTCATTAAGCTCTAAAGAAAATTCCCATGCAAAGTGCAACTCTCTATCAAAGTGAACAGTCTATGCGCCTTTAATAAATCAAATCCATACCCTCAATTAAAATTATAGCAAAAAATAACATCAGTACAAACTACAAATAAGTTAAAACATAAAAATGAGAAACAAATTCCCAAGAAAATAACTACGTCACTGGAAATAAATAAAGCATTGGAAAGAGGGCTCAGATGTATCCCATCACCTGCCAGAGGCAAGAGTCTCCCTTAGGAGCCATGTTTACCAAGGAGCCATGTGTTTACTGATAATCTCTCCCTAGTTTATTCAGAGCCAAAGATTTTATCCCATTGTGCTTTCTTATAAAAAATAACTGGCGTTAAAAAAAAAACAAAGGACTTTAAAGACATCTGCTTTGCAAGAATGTTCCCACCAAAGCATCTCCTGTCCTCTAATAATTAATTATTGATCCTGTTTTCAAGTACCCTATGACAAGGAGTTCTCTCAAGGAGAATGATTTCCTTTTTAGAAACCAAGCACAGAGTTTCCCTCTCCAGTAACGTCATACCTCTATTTATTAACACGAGATTTCAGTTATTTGCCAAATGAACACTTGTTTGAAGAAATAAACTCATTGCATAGAGGTGAAATGGTGTATTTCCTGCAAGAGCTATTGAACATATGCAACCCCAAATAATTTTTGTATGAGATGAAAAAAATTTTGTCTTTAACTTAGCTGCATTTCCCATCATGTACATATAATTTGTTTTAAATTAAGTTTTAAAGAGTGGACGGTATTAGCAAGAAAAAGTAGTAATCTAGGCATGCAACATGGTTTGTCACCAAAATCTATAATTTATTGCTCCTTTTTGTTAAGTAATTGATCCAGCAATGTTGACTCAGTTTGCCAACTGGAGCATGCATTGCAAAAATAAAGGTTGCTATGAACATTTAACAGTTGCAGTTTGCAGAGGGTTAAATAATATTTACAGGTATGGATATTTTTTACATAGTTACATTGGACCAGTTTGTACTAATGAAATTACATATACAGTATCTCACAAAAGTGAGTACACCCCTCACATTGTAAATATTTTATTCTATCTTTTCATGTGATAACACTGAAGAAATGACACTTTTCTACAATGTAAAGTAGGGAGTGTACAGCTTGTATCACAATATACATTTGCTGTCCCCTCAAAATAACTCAACACACAGCCATTAATGTCTAAACCGCTGCCAACAAAAGTGAGTAAACCCCTAAGTGAAAATGTCAAAATTGGGTCCAATTAGCCATTTTCCCTCCCCAGGGTCATGTGACTCGTTAGTGTTACAAGGTCTCAGGTGTGAATGGAGAGCAGGTGTGTTAAATTTGGTGTTATCGCTCTCACTCTCTCATATTGGTCACTGGAAGTTCAACATGGCACCTCATGGCAAAGAACTCTCTAAGGATCTGAAAAAAAGAATTGTTGCTCTACATAAAGATGGCCTAGGCTATAAGAAGATTGCCAAGACTGTGAAACTGAGCTGTAGCATGGTGGCCAAGACTAAGGATCAGCCGAGCGGACCCCTGTTCGTTTCACACCAGAACTTTCGAAGACCGTGAAAGTTCGGACCTGAATAACGAACCCCATTAAAGCGGTAGTAAACCCTAAAAGCTGTTTTTACCTACAGGTAAGCCTATAATAAGGAATATAATTTAGGAATATCTCCTAAACCTGCATGGTTTAGGAGATATTCGCCCTGCATGCAGCCGCTGACATTAGCGGGAGTGACGTCATGCGGCTCCGGCCACTCACAGCGCCGGAGCCACGTACCCGGAAGAAAGAAGAGGACCAACATGTCAGCGTCCTTAGCGCTGACCGACTCGGGCATCGGGGGCCTCGTTCTAAGGTAAGTATTTCATAATATGTTAGTATGCGATGCATACTAACATATTATGCTATTGTCTTGCAGGTTTTTTTTCTTTTTGTCAGCGGGTTTACTACCGCTTTAAAGTCAATGGGACCCGAACGTCAAAAATCAAAAGTGCCCATTTTGAAAGCTTATATGCAAGTAATTGGGCATACAATGGTTATAGGTTTCCGGGTCCTGCACTGGGGACATTTATCAATGAAAAAAAAGTTTGTGAAAAATGTCATTTTTAAATGAGCAGTGATTTTTTGATTTTTAACCTGTTCCTTACTGAGTCATTGTGAAATGACGTCGGCAGGAACCTCTAGTCAATCTGGGCCGACGTCACATGACGTCGGCCGTTTCCCGCTGCTACTGCGGGCCCCTGGGGGCCCGCAGAGCGGCGATCACGGAACGATCGTCTGCTGGGGGGTCGTGTCCCCCCGATCGGGGTAAAGAGCCAATAAAATTGGCTCTTTAACACGTGACCGGCTGTGTACACAGCCGGTCACTACCGATGTTCCCGTGCACGCCACGGGGAGTGCAGCGCGGTGATCAGCGCTGAGGCTTGTCCCTCGGACAAAGCCCAGCTCCGATCAGTGTAAAGAGCCAATAGAATTGGCTCTTTACCACATGACCGGCTGTGTCAATCACAGCCGGTCATGTGATGTAAACAAACCGCGGTAACGAGCTGTTACTGCAGTTCTCCCTGTCACACACGATCGTTGTGTAACAGCTCGTTACCGCCTAATGTACACCAAGCACACTGATCACCCCCAATAAAGAGGACCTGTCACCACCCCATTAAAGTACCTGTCACATCCCATCAGAGTACCTGTCACCTGTCCATCAAAGTACCCGAGTACCTGTCACCTGCCTATCAGAGAACCTGAGTACCTGTCACCTGTCCATCAAAGTACCCGAGTACCTGTCACCTGTCCATCAGAGTACCCGAGTACCTGTCACCTGCCCATCTGAGTACCCGAGTACCTGTCACCTGTCCATCAGAGTACCCAAGTACCTGTCACCATCCCATCAGAGTACCCGAGTACCTGTCACCAACCCATCAGAGTACCCGAGTACCTGTCACCAGACCATCAGAGTACCCGAGTACCTGTCACCAGGCCATCAGAGTACACGAGTACCTGTCACCATCCCATCAAAGTACCCGAGTACCTGTCACCAGACTATCAGAGTACCCGAGTACCTGTCGCCAGACCATCAGAGTACCTGAGTACCTGTCATCTGCCCATCAGAGTACCCGAGTACCTGTCACCTGCCCATCAGAGTACCCGAGTACCTGTCAACTGCCCATTAGAGTACCTGTCACCTGCCCATCAGAGTATCCGAGTACCTGTCACCAGCCCATCAGAGTACCCGAGTACCTGTTACCTGCCCATCAGAGTACCTGTATCCAGCCCATCAGCGTACCCGAGTACCTGTTACCTGCCCATCAGAGTACCTGTCACCAGCCCATCAGCGTACCAGAGTACCTGTCACCAGCCCATCTGAGTACCCAAGTACCTGTAACCAGCCCATCAGAGTACCCGAGTACCTGTCACCTGCACATAAGAGAACTTGATTACCTGTCACCAGCCCCGCAAAGTACCTGAGTACCTGTCATCTGCCCATTAGAGTACCCAAGTACCTGCCACCAGACCATCAGCCTACCAGAGTACCTGTCACCTGCCCATCTGAGTACCAAGTACCTGTCACCAGCCCATCAGTGTACCCAAGTACCTGTCACCTGTCCACCTGAGTACCCGAGTACCTGTCACTAGCCCATCAGAGTACCCGAGTACCTGTTACCTGCCCTTCAGATTACTCGCCTACTGTCACCAAACCATCTGAGTAACCAAGTACCTATCTGCAGCCCATCAGAGTACCCAAGTACCTTTTACCAATCCATCAGATTACCGGAGTATCTGTCTCCAGCCCATCAAAGTACCCAAGTACCTATCTGAAGCCCATCAGAATACCTGAGTACCTATCTGCAGCCCATTAGAGTACCTATCTGCAGCCCATGCCTCATAGAATATACCTTGGGTGTTTGCTTTCCAAAATGGGGTCATTTTGGGGGTAATTCCAATGTCCTGGTGTCCGGGGCCTTCAAAAGTGTGATAGGTATGAATGATATTTTATGTGTAATTTATGCTCCTAGAACGCCTGATGGTGCTCCCTGCATGTTCGGCCTCTGTATGTGGCCGGGGTGTGAAAAAGTCTCACACATGTGGTATTGCCATACTCGGGACGAGTAGCAGAATATATTTTGGGGGGTAATTTTTGCTATGTGCATGCTATGTGTTAGAAATATCTTCTAAATTGACCACTTTGTGCAAAAATAAAAGTGGTTTCATTTTTTTTCCACGTTTTTTTCGAAGACTTGTGAAAAAAAATGAACCATTCAAAAGACTCATAATGCCTCATAGAATATATGTTGTGGTGTTTGCTTTCCAAAATTGGGTCATTTTGTGGGTAATTTCATTGTCCTGGTACTCCAGGGCCTTCAAAAGTGTAATGGGTCTTTAGGAAATTAGATGTGAAATGTCTGCTCCTAGAATGCCTGACGGTGCTCCCTGCATGTTGGACCTCTCTATGTGGCCAAGCTGTGTAAAAGTCTCACACATGTGGTATCGCCATACTCGGGACGAGTAGCAGAATGTATTTTGGGGGGTAATTTTTGCTATGTGATACTATGTGTTAGAAATATCTTATAAATTGACCACTTTGTGTAAAAATTAAAGCGTTTTCATTTTCTTTCCACGTTTTTCGAAGACTTGTGGAAAAAATGAACCATTCAAAAGACTCATAATGCCTCATAGATTATAAGTTGGGGTGTTTGCTTTCCAAAATGGGGTCATTTTGTGGGTAATTCCATTGTCCTGGTGCTCCAGGGCCTTCAAAAGTGTAATAGGTCGTTAGGAAATTAGATGTAAAAATTCTGCTCCTAGAATGCATGACGGTGCTCCCTGCATGTTGGACCTGTCTATGTGGCCAGGCTGTGAAAAAGTCTCACACATGTGGTATTGCCATACTCGGGGAGAGTAGAAGAATGTATTTTGGGGTGTAATTGGAAGTATGCATATGCTGTGTGTGAGAAATAACTTGTTATTACAATTTTGTGCAAAAAAAAAAAAAAAAATTCTTAATTTTCCCAAGAATTGTGGGAAAAAAATACAACTTCAAAAAACTCGCCATGCCTCTTACTAAATACCTTGGAATGTCTACTTTTGAAAATGCTGTCATTTGGGGGGTATTTGTACTTTCCTGACATTTCAGGGCCTCAAGAAATGAGATAGGCCATCAGTGCATCAGGTGTGATCAATTTTCAATGATTGGCACCATAGCTTGTAGACTCTGTAACTTTCACACAGACCAAATAATATACACTTATTTGGGTTATTTTTTACCAAAGATAGGTAGAAGTATAGGTTTTGGCCCACATTTATGAACAAAAATTACTTATTTGCAAAATGTTATCACAGAAACTAAATTTTTTTTCAAAATTTTCGCACTTTTTTCACTTATGTCCCAAAAAATAAAAAACCCAGAGGTTCTTAAATACCACCAAAAGAAAGCTCTATTTGTGTGAAAAAAATGATAAAAATTTTGTTTGGGTGCAGTGTAGCATGAGAGAGTAATTGTCATTCGAAATGTGAGAGCGCTGAAAGCTGAAAATTGGTCTGGGCAGGAAGGGGGTATAAACGTCCTGTATTGAAGTGGTTAAAGTGAAAGCATAAAAATGAAAAATTCCTTCCAAAATAGTGCCTGGGGTTGCCTTAGTCTACCTGTAAAGTGGCAGATCTGTACCATGTCTAGGATCTGCTGCAGCAATAATTGCATTTATAAAGCCAAAACGTTTTCCCTGCAAGCTGCCTTTATTTTGTTCAGCAACAGCTGGGGAGCCAGTGTGTATCATGAGGCCACAATGTATTGCACTGGGAACAAGATTAGAGATTTTTTGGATAAATTCTGGTGTCACTTTGACTTTGGATAGAAGTAGCGGGTGCGGAAAAATTGGGCTTTGGGGGTCCGTGGTGCCGTCACACCATAACCCTATAGAGGTGCTCTTCATGAAGTCAAGAATCTGCCTGTCTGTAAGCAAAAAAAATGCAATGATATGCACCTGTCAAACAGGTGCAGAAAAATTGGTCTTTGGGTGTCAGTGGAGACCTCCCACCATAACCCTTTGTGCCCCTTTTGTGAGGCTTTTAGGTGCTCTTGATATTGGGCTGAGTGGTTTGGACATTAAATGCCTTGTTAACCACTTCAATACTATGCACTTAGAACACTTTACTACCAGACCAATTTTCAGTTTTCAGTGCTGTTGCGCTTTGAATGACAATTGCGCGGTCGTGCGACGTTGTACCCAAAATTTTGTTCCCACAAATAGAGCTTTCTTTTGGTGGTATTTGATCACCCCTGCGGTTTTTATTTTTTGCGCTACAAAAAAAAAAGACCGAAAATTTTGAAAAAAAAAAAATTCTCTATTTTTGTCACAAAACTTTGTAAATAAGTAAATTTTCTCCATCACTGGTGGGCACTAATGAGGCTACACTGACGGGCACTGATGTGGCAGTACTGATTGGCACTGATGAGGCGGCACTGACGAGGTGGCACTGATGATGAGGCACTTATATGCAGCAATGATGAACACTGTTAGGTGGCACTGATAAGCAGCACTGATGGGTACTGATAGGTGGCACTGATATACAGCACTGACGGGCACTGCTATGCAGCACTGATGGACCCTGCTAAGCGGCACTGATGGGCACTCATAGACAGCACTGATTGGCACTCATAGGCGGCACTGGGCACTGATGGGCACTGATAGGTGGGCACTGGTAGGTGGCAATGGTGGGCACTGATATGTGGCACTGGTATGCATTGATAGGGGCACTGATAGGGGCACTGGTGGGCATATATATTGATAGGGGCTCATTCCCTGGTGGTCTAGGGTGGCATCTGAGGGTGGCACTGAGTGCCATCCACATTGGGCACTATATCTCTTACCTGGTGGTCTAGGGGGGTCTCCCTGGTGGTCCAGATCGGCTCCCTGGTGGTCCCTGGTCGGCTCCCTGGTGGTACTGGGTGGGCACATCCCTGGTGGTCCCTGGGCAGGCTCCCTGGTGGTCTAGGGTGGTGATCCGAGGGAGGGCTGTGCTGATAAATCATCAGCACAAACCCTCCCTGTCAGGAGAGCAGCCGATCGGCTCTCCACTCCTCAGGTCTGCAGACCTGAGTACAGGAAAGCCTATAAACGGCTTTCCTGTGTTACACTGTGACTAGCCATGATTGGTCACGGCTGGTCACATGGTAAAGTGCTTCAGATCGAAGCGCTTTACCGAGATCGGTATTGCGGGGGGTCAGACTGACCTCCCACACCACCGATCGCCGCGATGCGCGCCCCCCCGGGTGCGTGGCGGCTTGTTATCCTGAGGATGTCATATGACGTCCAGTCAGAATAACTAAGCCACTTCCTGGCCGTCATTTTGCATGCGGCGGTCGGGAAGTGGTTAAGCATGTGGTACCCAAATGGCTGGTGTTTTTTCCACGTTTGATGTGCCTGAGACACAGTTTGCAGATAACAACAGTGTGATCTGCTGCAGATGTGCTGAAAAAGGCCCAGACAGCTGAGCTTTGGGAAGTGGGCAGGGAGATAACAGCTGCAGAATGTGATGGAATAGGGTGGCTGTTCTGTGCTCTTTCTTGATGTCGGCCTCCTTGGGGTTGTGCCGCCTCACATTCAGTTTCCTCCCCTGCTCTATCTGGCACCCAAGTCGCATTAGTGACCTCATCATCATCATCATCTCCATCTCCTCCATCTTCATCATCATCATTACCACTGAAGACAACTTGGCAATATGCTGTGGCTGGGGGAACATGAATGCCAATTTGTCTACCAGTGTTCTTCCCTCTTTCTAGGCTTATGTTCCTGTCATCCTCAACCTCAGAACGGACATCTGAATCCAGTAATGGCTGGGCATCATCAAGAAGCAAGTGGCTGATGCTGTGGTCAAATAACTCAGCTGACTCCTCCCGCATGGCTGATCTTGGGGCTATGGCAGGAATAGATGTGGACAAGGAGGCAGGTTTATCCACTCTGGCAACTGTAGGGGACTGCACACTTGTCTCTGCTTGTGTGACAGAGGATGAGGAGGATGAGGAAGGTTTAGTAAGCCAGTCCACCACTTCCTCTGCATGCGGTGGCTGGATAGCACGGGGCAACCTCACTAAACAGAGGAAATGATGCCTGCCTGAGGACTGACCACCACGTCCACCTTTGCCTGTGGACACATTTATTGCTGGCCTCCTTACAGTGCCAAGGGAAAGTCTGCCTCTCCTTGTCCTCCCAGACATAATTGGGAGGGAGGGGGCGGTGCTTATTAGCAAATGTAAAGAAGAAGTGGAAATCTGTACGTAGATGCACTTTAATCAATGTAAAGTGGTGTTTGGTGCACTCTAATTTGCGTACTCACACTACACAGACACACTGCACAGATACACTATAATATACTGCAATATAATACATCAAACGTACAGTGACGCACAAAAATATATGGCGCTAAACTGGCAGCAACGCACACAGAAGTAAAAGGCGTTAAATTGGCAGTAACGCACAAAACTATTTGGCATTAAACTGGCAGTAACACACACAGAAGTAAATGGCGTTAAACTGGCAGTAATATACACAGAACTATATGGCGTTAAACTGGCAGTAATGCACACTGAACTATATGGCGTTAAACTGGCAGTAACATTCACAGAACTATATGGCGTTGACACTGGCAGTAACACGCACAGAACTATATGGCATTAAACTGGCAGTAACGCACACAGAACTATATGGCGTTAAACTGGCAGTAATGCACACAGAACTATATGGCATTAAACTGGCAGTAACACACACAGAATTATATGGCGTTAAACTGGCAGTACTGCACACAGAACTATATGGCATTAAACTGGCAGTAATGCACACAGAAGTATATGGCATTAAACTGGCAGTAATGCACACAGAATAAATGGCATTAAATTGGCAGTAATGCACACAGAGCTATATGGCGTTAAACTGGCAGTAATGCACACAGAACTATATGGCGTTAAACTGGCAGTAACATTCACAGAACTATATGGCGTTGACACTGGCAGTAACACACACAGAACTATATGGCATTAAACTGGCAGTAACGCACACAGAACTATATGGCGTTAAACTGGCAGTAATGCACACAGAACTATATGGCATTAAACTGGCAGTAACATACACAGAACTATATGGCGTTGACACTGGCAGTAACACACACAGAATTATATGGCGTTAAACTGGCAGTACTGCACACAGAACTATATGGCATTAAACTGGCAGTAATGCACACAGAAGTATATGGCATTAAACTGGCAGTAATGCACACAGAATAAATGGCATTAAATTGGCAGTAATGCACACAGAGCTATATGGCGTTAAACTGGCAGTAATGCACACAGAACTATATGGCGTTAAACTGGCAGTAACACACACAGAACTATATGGCGTTAAACTGGCAGTAATGCACACAGAAGTAAATGGCGTTAAACTGGCAGTAATGCACAAAACTATATGGCGTTAAACTGGCAGTAATGCACACAGAAATATGTAGCTTTAAACTGGCAGTAACGCACACAGAACTATATGGTGTTAAACTTGCAGTAACACACATAGAAGTAAATGGTGTTAAACTGGCAGTAATGCAATCAAATAGATGGTGACTCTGACAGTGCTCTGTGCCCTGATTGGCTGAAGCTTTCACTGCTTCAGCCAATCAGGGCTTGCAATGTACTGTTGCGTGGCTTATTGCATTTTGGTCGGTTCGGGGGGGGGGGCGAAAAAATGGCCGACCAACCCATTTGTTCGGCTGTTCGCCAAACAACGAAAGTTCGGCCTGAACTTATGCTCGGCCCGAACCGTTCGCCCATCCCTAGCCAAGACCATACAGCTGTTTAACAGGACAAATTCCACTCAGAACAGGCCTTGCTATGGTCAACCAAGGCAGTTGAGTGCACGTGCTCAGCGTCATATCCAGATGTTGTCTTTGGGAAATAAACGTATGAGTGCTGCAAGCATTGCTGTAGAGGTTGAAGGTGTGGGGGGGTCAGCCTGTCAGTGCTCAGAACATACATCACACACTGCATCAAATTGGTCTGCATGGCTGTCTTCCCAGAAGGAAGCCTCTTCTAAAGATAGACATAATAGACAAAAAAGCCTGCAAACAGTTTGCTGGAGACAAGCAGACCAAGGACATGGATTACTGGAACAATATCCTGCGGTCTGATGAAACCAGGATAAACATATTTGATTCAGATGGTGTCAAGCGTGTGTGATGGTAATCGGGTGAGGAGTACAAAGACAAATGTGTCTTGCCTACAGCCAAGCAGGGTGGTGGGAATGTCATGCTCTGGGGCTGCATAAGTGCTGCTGGCACTGGGGAGCTACAGTTCATTGAGGGAACTATGAATGCCAACATGTACTGTGACATACTGAAGCAGAGCATGAACCCTCCCTTCTAAGACCAGGCCGCAGGGCAGTATTCCAACATGATAATGACCCAAAACACACCTCCAAGATGACCACTGCCTTGCTAAAGAAGCTGAGGGTAAAGATGATAGACTGGCCAAGCATGTCTCCAGGCCTAAACCCTATTGAGCATCTGTGGGGCATCCTCAAATGGAAGGCGGAGGAGCGCAAGGTCTCTAACATCCACCAGCTCCATGATTTTGTCATGAAGGAGTGGAAGAGGACTCCAGTAGCAACCTGTGAAGCTCTGGTGAACTCCATGCCCAAGAGGATTAAGGCAGTGCTGGAAAATAATGGTGGCCACAAAAAATATTGACACGTTGGGCCCAATTTGGGCAATATTTACTTAGGGGTGTACTCACTTTTGTTGCCAGCAGTTTAGACATTAATGGCTGTGTGTTGAGTTATTTTGAGGGAACAGCAAATTTACACAGTTATGCAAGCTGTGTCATTTCTTCAGTGTTGTCACATGAAAAGATATAATAAAATATTTATAAAAATGTGAGCAGTATACTCACTTTTGTGAGATACTATATATATATATATATATATATATATATATATATATATATATATATATATATATAGTTGTGCTCATAAGTTTACATACCCTGGCAGAATTTAGGATTTCAGAGAATATGAATTATAACACAAAACATTTCTTTCACTCATGGTTAGTGTTTAGTTGGAGCCATTTATTATCAATCAGCTGTGTTTAGTCTTTTTATATCATAATGACAACAGGAACTACCCAAATGACCCTGATCAAAAGTTTGCATACCCCAGTTCTTAATACAGTGTATTGCCCCCTTTAACATCAATGGCAGCTTGAAGTCTTTTGTGTTATTTATGGATGAGGTTCTTTATCCTCTCAGAAGGTAAAGCTGCCCATTCCTCTTGGCAAAAAGCCTCCAGTTCCTGGAAATTCTTGGGCTGTCTTGCATGAACTGAATGTTTGAGACCTCGCCAGAGCGGCTCAATGATATTGAGTTCAGGAGACTGAGATAGCCACTCCAGAACTTTCACTTTATTCTGCTGTAGCCAATGACAGGTCGACTTGGCCTTGTGTTTTGGATTATTGTCATGTTGGAATGTCCAAGTACTTCCCATGCACAGATTCCTGGCTGATGAATGCAAATGTTCCTCCAGTATTTTTTGATAACATATTTAGAGTTGAGCGTACACCTGGACGTTCGGGTTCTGCTGGTCCGTCCGAACTTCGGGACAAAGTCCGGGTCCGGGTCCGGACGGAACCCGAACGATCGCACGGACAACGAACCCCATTGAAATCAATGGGGACCCGAACTTTTAGGCACAAAAATGGCTGTAGCAAAGTCCTGGAAAGCCCAGAGGGGTGCAAAAGGAAGTAAAATGGGGGTAAGGGTAGGGCAAGTGCCCTACAAAAAAAATGGGGACAGGGAAATAACTTTAAATATTTATAAAAAAATAAAAACAAGGTCCTTAGACACGTACCCTTCATGAACCTGTAAGGTTGTACTGTTATTAGGTT
>BLSH010156328.1:154705-210790 GCA_018402905.1 Glandirana rugosa
TATCTGTCCTCAGAGCAACAGCACAGACAGCAGTAGTAAAGTAATCTATCTCAGGATGCAGGATCAGGTCTTAAAATGTCTCAAATCTGTCCCTCACGCAGTCAGCTACCTTTCCCTACACTAACCCAAGGAGCATGTGACTGCAGCACTGTGACTCCAGCTTATAAAGAGGCTGGGTCACATGATGCACTGGCCAATCACAGCCATGCCATTAGTAGGCATGGCTGTGATGGCTTCTAAGGGCAAACCAGTGAAACACTTGTTGATTGGCTGCCCTGCAGCTTCTCAACACGTGGAGTAAAATAGCAGAACCCCGGACCGAACCCGAACGATTTTTGAAATGTCCGGGTCCGGGTCCGTGCCACGGACACCCGAAAGTTCGGTACGGACCCGAACATTACAGTCCGGGTTCGCTCAACACTAAACATATTGCATTCATCTTGCCATCAATTTTGACTAACTTCCCTGTGCCTTTGTAGCTCACACATCTTTAGCACTCCTGGCCCCCACAGCAAGCAGCTTGCTATGGGGGAATCCAAGCCTCAGCTTTGTGTGTCCACTCAGACATGGAGCCACGGTTTGGCCCTACCCCCTCTCTCCTGATTGGCTTACTGACTTTGATCGACAGCAGCGGGAGCCAATGGCGCATGAATGAATGAATCAGGAGGGAGAGTCCTGGACGGCAGGAGTCCTGCACATCGCTGGATAGAGAAGGGGCTCAGGTAAGTATTAGGGGGGCTGCTACACACTGAAGGTTTTTTATCTTAATTCATTAAGATAAAAAAAAACTTCTGACTTTACAACCACTTTAATTGAAACAAGAAGCTGATGGCTATAATGCACAGCTACACCGGATTTTGCATTCTCCAGTTTTAGTAAATCAACCCCACTATCCCTAGGACAGTGCCCATCCCATGTTTTCTTTTTTTGACAATTCTTTGCTTATTAGCTCAGAATTGTAACAGATTTGGCTCCCATTGATTTCAGTGGGGTTCAGGTTTGGTATCCAAATTTATTTGAAGTTCGACGGACCCTTCTCAAGCTAAATCCAGGGAAGTTCAGGTTATCCTTAATCCTAGGCTTCTGTCTGCTCCCTTTTTTGTTGACTTTCTTGGTGTTGGTCAAATTTGTTCTATTATTTAGAGACTTATAGTTCCACTTTTTTAGTCTTATGGTGAATGTTTGGTGGTCCTCCACATTGTCAGTTGAGGTCCATTTTTTCATCAGGTAGCAATTCCCTGTTTACCTGTCCTGTTCTGGAACACCAGGTTGACCATTGGTATCCTATTCTCCTGGTCATGACAATTTATATATTTACCTACGTTTTCCAATTAACCTTCAATGGATGTTCATAGCTTTGGTCTCCCTTGTACTAGATTCTACATGTTGGATATTTAAAAGCTAACTCCAGTATACAGTGCTATGTTCTGGCAGTGGTAAAGGTACTTCCTGTATGAACAAAGTTGAGTCAGGCTAAGTGCTGCTCAGCCATTCACAGGAAGCCTTGCAATTTATCAATGGATTATTGGCTAAGGCAGGGCCGTCTTAATAGCATCATTGGTCCCTGGGCAAAGTAATGCACTGGAGCCCCTCGCAGCCTGCCCCAATTTACACACCTACTCTCAAGAATTAAAGTATAAATAGCTGATAGAAATAAACATATATTTATTAGTACTTTCAATAAAATCAAATTTAAACAATAAGAAAACATGCCATAAATCAAAGACTAATCAACACAAAGGTCACAGTACAGAGGAGGAGGCAGAAAGGCTCAGTACGTGTGGGGGATGAGAAGGGCACTATACTATTAGAAGAAGACCTGTGCTAAAAGGACTTTTTAGCGCTCTTTTGTGATTTTGCGTGCGCCTGTGCGCGTTCGCGTGCACGCGCCGGAAGCGGCGCCAAACGGCTCTATTTAGGCTGAGTGCACCCTGCAGCAAGTGCTGTCTGATCTACAGCGTGTGAGTTGTTTCCTGCCCAATTGCCTTCTACTCCCGGAAGGAAACTATGATGTGGGGGATAGGGAGCTCTTCACCAGAAAGTCTGCTCTACAAGAATGGCGGTATCTGCTGGAAGGAACCTTGTACCCAGTCCTAGTTTTTACTGACCACAAAAACTTGGAGTACCTGCGTACCACCAAGAGACTCAAGCCCCGTCAGGCCCGATGGGCTCTCTTTTTCTCATGCTTCCAGCTCCATATCACCTATAGGCCTGGGTCTAAAAATGTGAAACCAGACGCCCTGTCACGGATGTTCCTGGAACCAGAGGACTCTCCTCCGCCTAATACAATCCTCCCTGCATGGAATATCCTGTTGATCCAAGAGGATCTCTTATCTCGGATCAGGCGATCTGTTGCTGGGTCCCCCACCTCACCGGATCCCAGGCTGACCCTTCAAGACAGGCTGTGGTGGTTCGGTATGAAGATCATCATCCCTGAGGAGCAGCATCTGGCAGTTCTGGAACTGTGCCACGACCACAAACTGGCAGGACATTTCGGTGGTCGCAAGACTGCAGACCTGCTCTCAAGGTCGTTCTGGTGGCCATCATCTGACAAGGACTGCAGGGAAAATGTGAAAGCCTGCCCCACCTGTGCTCGCAACAAGGTCGACAGAGCCAAGGCATGGGGGCTTCTGAACCCACTTGCTATCCCTGAACGCCCATGGTCACAACTCTCCATGGACTTTATAGTGGAATTACCCCCTTCTGAAGGGTTCATGACCATCCTTGTAGTTGTCGACCGCCTTACAAAGATGGCATATTTTACTCCCATGAAGGGTACACCCTTGGCAATCCAGACGGCAGAGACTTCCTTTAAAGAAATTCTCTGCCTCCATGGGCTACCTACAAACATTGTGTTGGATCGAGGGGTACAATTCATGTCCAGGGTCTGGAAGGCTCTGTGTTCAACTTTAGGAATTGAATTGGCCTTCTCCTCCGCCTACCATCCTCAAACCAACGGTCAGATGGAGAGAACAAACCAGACCCTGGAGCAGTATCTGCGCTGCTGCTCTTCGTTTGCCCAGGACGATTGGGTCTCCCTGCTGCCGGTACCCAAGTTCGCCTACAACAACTCTGTTCATTCTGCCACCAACCAGTCACCATTCTGGACGAACCTCAGCTACCATCCCTCCTTCCTTCCCAATGTGGTTCCTGAAAGCACCTGCTGTACAGGACATCACCAGTTTTTTTGAAGAGAATAACAAGCTCCTCCTGGAAACTCTGTCCCGGACACAGGAGCACAACAAGCTTTTGATAGAGGGAGGCGGGGGGAGCTGGACCTGCAGCCAGGCGACCAAGTCTGGCTTTCCACCAAGAATCTGAAGCTTTCTTGCCCCTCTAGGAAACTAGGACCTAAATTCATGGGGTCGTTCTCAGTCAAGAGAAAAGTCAATAGAGTGGCGTATGAGCTGAACCTCCCCTCTTTGCTCCGAGTACACCCAGTATTCCATGTCACCCTGCTTAAGCCCGTAACAAGGGATCAGTTTCCAGGAAGGAACACGGCTCCACCTGAACCGGTTCTTGTGGATGGAGAAGAGGAGTACGAAGTCGAGGCCATCCTCGACTGCAGAAGAAGAGGGGGCTTGATTCAGTACCTGATCAAGTGGAAAGGGTACGGACCAGAAGAAAGCTCCTGGGAACCTGAAAGGCACATCCATGCCAAGGAACTTATCCGGTCATTTTGGAGGACTCATCCAGATCTGAAGACCCGTCTGGGCATTCGGAGGCTGCCCCTTGGGGGGGGGGGGGGGGCGGCAATGTTAGAAGAAGACCTGTGCTAAAAGGAATTGTTAGCGCTTTTTGGCGCTTTTGCACGCGCCAGAAGCATCGCCAAATGGCTCTATTTAGGCTGAGTGCACCCTGCAGCAAGTACTGTCTGATCTACAGCATGTGAGTTGTTTCCTGTGAGACCCGTAACCTGTTATCTGCTCCTGTGACCCAGCCTGTCCCGACTTTGTCTGATCTCTGCCTGCACCAACCCCCAGCTTGCCTACGACCACTCTCCTGCCTGATCCTAGTATACTTCTACTGCCTGCCTGTTAACAACCCTGGCTAGACCCGACTAGGCTGCTCCTTCTGTACCGCACCGCCAGCCCATTCCCGACCCGGCATGTGTGACCATGCTTCAGTTGCACGAGAGCGACAACGGACTTCCTACCACCACCAGTGACACAGTCTGACCCTCGTGCCATCCTGCACTCCCGAGCCACTTGTCTGCTCTACCATGGGTTCCCGAGTCAAGGTAGTAAGGGAGGTTGCCTACTGCATAAGTCAGACTCGTCCACCAGGTACGTGACATTATACTGGATCAGGACTGCACAGTACAGGTTCCGGGACAATGCCTGAGACACGGCCATCCCGGTTCAGCTTAGTAAAAACTGTGACTGTCCCAGCAAATCCAGGACAGTTGGCAAATATGATGTAATGCATGATTATGATGGATTCCCCATGCACTTGGGCCCCTGGGCTGTTCCCAGGGGTGCCCATGTATTAAGGTGGTTCTGGGCTAAGGTAAATATTGTGACATCATCTATCCCAGCCAATCCACCCCAGCCAATCAGAGGAAGCCTTGTTCATTCATCGTTTCCTGTAAATGGATAAGCAGTGTTCAGTCCTGTTCGATTTTGTTCCAGCAGCAAAAAGGAAGTCAGTAGCTGATGCAACATACAGTTTATACAGCACTGGCAGCAGCTGCAGAAAGTAAAAGAAATAGCTTGTTTGGGCCAGATTGGCTGAAATTAACTATTTGAAGTGAAAGTAAACCTGAAGTTAGACTTAAGGTGGCTGTTGCTCACCCCTTTGTTGGACTGCTTTTGGATGTCTCAGAAGAATTACTATCCTCCTGTGTGCCTTAATCGGCAATAAAGGAAATAAGATTTTGTACTTAGCGTAGGTTTCTAAATCAAATAAAAATTCTATTGAGGAACACAGGTCCTGCTATCTCTGTGTTATGGCCTTATGTATTGCTTGGCTACAAAACATGTCATGATAATTGGAATCAGTGTTATACAGGGGCTGGCTTAACGTGTTTTTATTTGCCAGTATTCAAACCTCTTAAAGGTGACGGTGTTATATAAATTGTAATTATACATGTACAATAATTACAAAAATCATATTTTTTCTGCAGCAGATGTTACCTCCATATTTATCTGTGCACATCTTTCCTTTAATATAAAAGGTCAGAGAGAGCCTAAAAAAAACTATTTAAAATATTTAAAAATATTTTTAGTAAATGAGAGACAGATCCACAATGATCTTTTGCCCTGTACTATGCATTGGATATTGATTGTAACTTTTTTTAAATGTGTTAAATAAACATTGTTATGCAATAGGCTGTAACAGCAGTAAAACTACATTCACACTAGCCTCCTGCATATGGTTTATTTAAACAAAGGAGAAATCATCTGAAAGCCATAAACAAAAATGATGTTTCCCAGATCAAGTTCTTCTGTTCTAGGTACTTGCGTTTTTATGCATTTAGATGTGTTCAGAGTATCTAATCTGCCTCTGGGTGCACAGAATTCTATTTTCTCAAAATGTATCAAAACTAAATGCACCATAATGCAGGTAAATGCAAGGTATGATAACTGATAATCATTCTATGCATTTATATTCATTTAGAAATGTCTTATAAATGCAGGCATGTTATTACTAGTGTGAATAAAGCCTAATATAATAATTAATTATGTATAAAAATCTATGTAGGTTCTTTTTTAACCATCTTAATATCCTTAATATCCTTTCCATTCATATTCATTTTATGCCACATTGCTAACTTTTAATGTACTATCCTTTGTTTAATTTTTTTTACTTCGTTTGCACTATATTGAATTTTAATATTCCTTTACTGAATACATTTTACTTCATGTTCAAGTCATTCAGTGTTAAGTGCACTTTATATTCCCTATAAGGTTTCATTTATCTGAATGTCGGCCCCATTTAGTGCCTACATATATCTCATTATTTAATTTTCTTTTGAAACCTGTAACTGTAATTACTATTCTTTCTTCAGACATGTTTACTATAGAAGCTGCTGATCTGAATCCCTTGAAAAGTCTAGAAAGCACTTGAAAATTATTCACATCTCTTTCTTGTTCCTCATTATTCTTCCTCAACTTGACTTTTACTTCTACACCTGTCAGTGACTGATATACCACAAAATATACTATCATCATTATTTTTGAAAATGCACAAAGGATGCTGCTCTTAAACTTTTTTTATAATTAATTGACCCTTCAAAGGAAACTCGGTATGTAAAGACAAACTATTTACTGCTGACAGGGAGTTTACAATTGTAGAACATTATTAAATTATGTAAAACTCTTATCTCAAAAGGAAAACAAAAAATTGCTGCTGTACCTGCTTAAAAAATATTAGCCGGAGGTTAACTGTAGTCCATCTAAATCTGCTAGTGCATCTAATACTACCCTCTCTACAGGTCGACAGTGTTGCTCTGGGTGGCTCTGGTGGAGCCACCCTAGAAAATGAAAACAAGCTTAAAAAGAAAACAATAATAGCGACCACATTTAAGGATTGGTAAGCTACAATACATATAGTTTTTTTGTCTTTGGGTTTATTGCCACTTTAAAGACAGAATAACCAAATTTATAAAACTGGTTTTCTTTCAGATCAGTATTATTTATATATTATTTTGCATAGCAAGAGCCTTAAATGCTCCTTTAAATGTGAACCCCATGTTTCCTGTTAAGAAGTTTTAGTGAGCCAGCTTGGGTCAAATGGATGCCTACTGTTACAGAATGGCCCAACTGCTCTGGAGGCTATAATACACTGCAGCGGCCATTTAGGAACAGCCTTGTATTTTTAGTTTCAATACATTTATATTGACAAAAATGTTCAACAGGCAGTAGTAAGGCCCATGGGCCAGCATTTGTACATTGAGGAGGAGGTGAGCTTTAGCATACATGAACGCATAATAACCTTGGTCATTGAGGATTTGAATAATTGTAAGAAGATTGGGTGGGGATGGTTGTTTCCAATTGCGAGCTATGAGAGTCTAGCTGCAATGAAGAGATGGGTAAGCAAAGGGTGGAAGTCTCAAGGCCAGAAGTCCATACCAATGCCTAGAAGGGCCAATTTTGGATCAGGAGTAATGAGTATGCCAGTGATGTTGGTGGCTATGTTGATCACTGGGCATTGCTAACATATATGCGATAGAGAGCCCTTTTTACCACATTTTCTACAACATAGTTATGATTGGTCTGGGAAGATAGCTGCAAGTCTGTCAGGAGTGAGATACCAACGATGTAGTAGTTTTTGCAGAGTTTCCCAGTGCGATACACAGCGGGAGTATTTTAGGGACAAAGAAATTGCTAAGTACCATTGTGTTTGGGAGGCTTTGAATTGTAGAGATAATTCCCTTGAGGCCATGGTAGCCGTTTTTTCCAGTAGATGATGGTTTGGTGAGGAGTGTGCATAAAGGACAGATTCCTTTCCACGATACTTTGGAGGAGTCAAAAATATCCAGAATGTTGTCCATAATTGGTGTCATAGACGTTGGTGTCGTAGACGTTGCAAGGTATGACGTATTTGAAGGTATTTATAAAAGGATGATTTTGGGAGCGAATAGGTGTCAGCAAGGTCTTGAAATGATTGTAGATGGTCGTTTGAGTAGATATGAATGATTGAAGTTATACCTGCATTGTCCCAAAGCTGAAGAGAAGCATTGGGTATCAGAGATTCTAGGGATCATAATGGTAGTTTGGATAGGGTTTCTATGTAAATCCATTTGGAGGGTTCCGTAAGAAAAGTCCATACTGTACAGCTGTGATTGTAGCCAAGAAATATTTTTTGGGCAGTGGAGCAAGTGTTGCACCCAAGGTGTGTTTAAGGTCACTACCCGAAGCTGTAGCTTCAATTAGCTTCCATGAAAGGTGTTGTGTGGGAGACCACCATTCACTCAGTTGTGACAGTATACAGCTGTGCTCACAAGTTTACATACCCTGGAAGAAGTTATGATTTCTTGGCCATTTTTCAGAGAATATGAATGATAACACAAAAACATTTCTTTCACTCATGATTAGTGTTTGGCTGAAGCCATTTATTATCAATCAACTTTGTTTACTCTTTTTAAATCATAATGACAACAGAAACTACCCAAATGACCCTGATCAAAAGTTTACTTACCCCAGTTGTTAATACCGTGTATTGCCCCCTTTAACATCAATGACAGCTTTAAGTCTTTTGTAGCACTTGTGGATGATGCTCTATATATTCTCAGATGGTAAGGCTGCCCATTCCTCTTGGCAAAAGGCCTCCAGTTCCTGGAAAGTCTTGGGCTGGCTTGCATGAACTTCATGTTTGAAATCTCCCCAGAGTGGCTCAATGATATTGAGGTCATGAGACTGAGATGGCCATTCCAGAACCTTCACTTTATTCTGCTGTAGCCAATGACAGGTCGACTTGGCCTTGTTTGGATTGTCTGTGTTTTGGATCATTGTCATGTTGGAATGTCCAAGTACGTCCCATGCACAGATTCCTGGCTATTGAATGCAAGTGTTCCTCCAGCATTTTTTGATAACATACTGCGTTCATCTTGCCATCAATTTTGACCAAATTTTCTGTGCCTTTGTAGCTCACATATCCCCAAAATATCAGCGATCCACCTCCGTGTTTCAAAAGACTTCTCTCTAAATGTAACGTTTATGGTTGAGTCCAAAAAGCTCAATTTTGGTCTCATCACTCCAAATGACTTTGTGCCAGAAGATTTGAGGCTTGTCTCTGTGCTGTTTGGCGTATTGTAAGCAGGATACTTTGTGGCATTTGCATAGTAATGGCTTACTTCTGGCAACTCAACCATGCAGCCCATATATCTTCAAGTGCCTCCTTATTGTGCATCTTCAAACAGCCACACCACATGTTTTCAGAGAGTCCTGAAGTTATTTGTGGGTTTTTCTTTGCATCCCAAACAATTTTCCTGGCAGTTGTGGCTGAAATGTTAGTTGTTCTACCTGACCGTGGTTTGGTTTCAACAGAAGCCCCCATTTTCCACTTCTTGATTAGAGTTTGAACACTGCTGATTGGCATTCTAAATTCCTTGGATATATTTTTATATCCCTTTCCTGTTTTATACAGTTCAACTACCTTTTCCCGCAGAGCCTTTGACAATTCTTTTGCTTTCCCCATGACTCAGAATCCATAAACGTAAGTGCAGCACTGGATGAAAGATGCAAGGATCTGTCAGGAGTCCAGAAACCCATTGACCTTTTATACATACACACTAATTACAAGCAAAAAGATCACAGGTGAGGATGGTTACCTTTAATAGCCATCCAAACCCCTTTGTGTCAACTTGTGTGCATGTTATCAGGCCAAAATCACCAAGGTATGTAAGCTTTTGAAAATACAAATAAAGTGCAGTGCTAATATCAAAATCTTATATATGTATAAATAAAATGCACAGTGCAAAGTGTACAGTATTAGGGTTCATCTAAAAAAGTCCATATAAAAAAGTCCATATGCAAAGAAATTATTTGAATAATTTATATAAAGTTAATTTCAGTGATAAAGCTTGTGTGTACGTGTCTTCCAGGAAATATAAACTTCCACCCCCACGCGTGCTTTTCCACCACCATAGACAAAAAGAGGAGGTAAATAGGCACGTATGTAAAACCATCAGCATCACGGATAATTACACCTGGACCTCGGACCGCTCACAAGTTTTCAATGTATCTTGAAATGTAACACAATCCACCCTGGTAGTGCCATTGTGCCATCCCCCCAACCTCCTCCTCACTACCAACAGTGACTCAGCAGCACAGCTACCAGAGCTCCAGGGTGGATTGTGTTACATTTCAAGATACAGTGAAAACTTGTGAGTGGTCCGAGGTCCGGGTGTAATTATCTGTGATGCTGATGGTTTTACATACATGCCTATTTACCTCCTCTTTTTGGTAAGAGTACCCATTATTCCGGCTGCAAGTGGCTCTCTGATTAAGGAGAATATAAGGGGAGATAAGGGGCACCTTTGCCTGGTCCCGTTGGCAATAGGGAAGGTGGAAGAAAGAAAACCTGAAGTCCAAACTTTTGCTGTAGGGCAGGTGTATAGGGTACTTATAGGTGAGATAATTCATCCATTGAAGCCAAACTTCTGAAGGACTTCTTTCATGTAGGTCCAATGTACTAATGTAGCCTTCTCGGTGTCTAAAGATATAAGTAAAGCAGGAATGTTATGGTGTTCTACACATTGGATAATGTCTATGTCGAGTTCCATCAGAGGTCTGACATCCCGGGATGAATCCTACTTGATCTGGGTGGATTAAGGATGGTGTGAATTTGGCAATACGGTTAGCTAGTAGTTTAGCATAAATTTTTGTTTCTGAGTATACAAGGGAAATTGGGCAGAAATTAGAAGGGGATTCTATTGATTTGCCTGGTTTAGGGGTGGTGACAATTAGGGATTCTAAAAACTCAGTAGGGCAAGATCCTTTTTTGGTAATGTTGTTGAAGGAATTAGAGAGATATGAGGTTAGATGACGTGTGAATTGCTTATAATATTTGTTCACAAAGCCATCCGGTCTTGGGGATTTGTGAAGCAGGAGGGAGTTAATAACGCTAGCTACTTCTTCAGTGGAGAATGGAGAAGATAATTCCTCTAGATGGTCAGGAGAGATAGTTGGTAAATTCACAGAGTCAAGGAATGTTCGTATGGGTCTGGCGGGGAGAAAGAAGGAGAGTCTTGCAAATTATATAGGGGCATAGAGGGGTTAATTTACTAATGCTGGAGAGTGCAAAATCTGGTGCAGTTCTGCACAGCAACCAATCAGCTTCCAGGTTTCTTTGTCAGAGCTTAATTGAACAAGCTGAAGTTAGATGCTGATTGGATACCATGCACAGCTGCACCAGATTTTGCACTCTCCAGCTTTAGTAAATCAACCCCATAGTATTCACGGAATTGTTCCGCTATTTCAGAGGGATTAAGAGTTTTGCGATTTTGATCATCCTTTAGGTAAGGGATCTTGGAAGTGTTAGTCCTACGCTTATATTGCCTAGCTAGGAATGAGCCTGGCTTGTTACCTAATGTGTAAGAGGAGAGGTGGAGTCTCCTAATGTAGAAATCATGTGAACGAAGGAAAAGAGCACTAAGTTGTGAGTGGAGTTCTCTAAATTCCGTATCTATGAGGGGGTCAAATTGTGCTTTATTTTGGGTTTCTAAGGTGCGGATGTGGGAGTGTAATTGGGTGATCTTATTCTCTCTGAAAAAATTATGAATAGCAGAATCGATTTGTTTCTGGTATAAGGGGTTTGTAAGAATGGAGGTATTAAGTCTCCAGGGAGAGGGTAAATTGCCCGTATGGGCTAAAGTAAGCTCTAAAAAAATAGGAGCATGGTCAGACCATGTTATGGTTCCAATAAGTACAGAAGTAACCTGTTGTTGTGTATTTTGTCTAACAGAAAAAAATTGATTCTAGAATATATCTTGTGTACTGGGGAAAAGAAGGTATAATCTCATTCGCTGCCATGGACACACCTCCAAGCATCAAAGAGTTCTTCCGAAGAGATGCTTGCAGAAAGGGATGAGGAGGGTCTATGGGTTACATTAGTGGAGTCCATAGGGGGTTCTATGACATCATTAAAATCTCTGCAATTTACAATTTGATGAGATCTATATGGTTGAAGTTTTTTGGTTAGAAGATTGACAAAAAAAGGTTTTGGTGGGTATTCGGGGCATATACTGAATTGACTAGGGTGGTACGGTGGTTATTGATAGTCACATCTAAGATAAGAAATTTGCCATTAGGATCTGAGTCTACTGAGGGGAGTTGAAAGGCTAGGGAGTCCCGAAAAGGAGATTGTGACGCCTTTACACTTAGTGTCTGCATGAGCAAAAAATATGTGGGGGAATTTAGGATGTCGACATGCTGGTGCTTTGGAGATCGCAAAATGTGTCTCCTGGGCACACAAGACAGATATGGAGGACAGTGCTTCTTTCCATAGTAGTGAACATTTATAAGGACTATTAAGCCATTTGACGTTTATAGAATGTATTTTGGCAGTCATATTCTAAAATTAGAAAGATGCTCCTGAGTGTAAAGTATGCATCCAAGGCAGCAAAGAAAATCATGAAACATTAAAGCAAAGCAATATGGAACATCAAAATTACAAACAACATAGTATAATCTAGATACGTTCTGGCACATTTGTAGAGAGGAGGGGGAGGGGAGAGATTTGAGGGAAAGAGAGAAAGAGACAGGGAAAGGGTTCAAAGTGTGCATTACACACAATATTCTGAGGAGGAATATAGTTATTGTCAACAGTAACATTCAAATAAAACAGTTAGGCCAGACACATGGGAGTGTCTGAATAAGGCCAATGTAAGGTAGAACAACGCAGAAATGTTGAGTACATTATGTGTTGTTGTCAGTTTTCCAGGATTCAGAGATGAGGGGTGGTGCAGCTGTTCTCAGGTGGGATGTGAGCGGGCTTATGAATTCTGTGAGCCCAATCAATTGTAAGCTCTAGAGGAGAGAGTGATGGAATTAGAGATTTGAATATCTGCTGCCGGTATGAAAATAGATCCGTAGAGGAAATGGACTCAGTAATGCCCCTTATTTTAAGGTTGTTCCTTCGGGAAAGATCCTCTAAATCAGCAAGTTTGGCATTCATTCGATCTAGTTCCTCAGTTTGGGATTGATGAGTGCCCACTAGCTCATTATATGCAGTGGGGTAATCAATGAGTTGTCTCTCTATAGTGTCAGTGCGATTGCCTAAATGATCAATCTGGTGCTGCATGCGGGGCATAGATTTGTTAAGATCTCTCTTTAAATCTTTTTAGAGAGAGAGCAGCATTTGCTTCAGTGTGTTTTCTGACACCGGGTTATCAGTGGTAGAGAGATTAGCGAGAGGGATGCGGTCTGTTCATCCTCAGAGCTGTCATCATCTATGTTGCCAGTGTGATGAAAAGCTAAATGTTTTTTGCTTACTGGGGCCGCATGAGTTGGAGAAGCAAAGGGAGAGGGGGCTGTCCTTTTTGAGATGTCCCTGATGTGATCTTGTCTGGGAACTCTGCAGTCCATGGGGTCCAGTGCAGGCTGTGTGGAGGCGCGCTGTGAGGCTCATGATGCTGTGTTCTTTTTGAAGCCAGCGCCATCTTAGGATTCCTGAGGCTGGGAGCTGTCAGCTTTCTGGGACCCAGCGGGTTATTTTACTTGCCGGACATGTCACTCTGGTGTGCGGGAGGATGTAAGGGTACTCAACAGTGTTGTTAGCTGGCCTTTGGTGCTCTTCTTATAACGGCTATAAGTTTCCCTGTCCGGCGAAGAGAAGGAGTCAAGCTGCCATCTCAGAGCGTGGCCAAGCTCTGCTCCCAGGAACAGCCTTGTATTTTTATCAGTGAGTACAAGGCATTCACTGACTGGCCAAGATGAAGAGGTGGGTGGATAACATCCTGATCTTCGCCTTGGCCAGTCATGCACTGTAACACCAAACCACATGGAATTGAGGAACAATGCGGTTTGGTGGTGGAAAACAGGCTGCATTTGCCAGATGCTTTTGGGTTTTTAATTGGCCCCTGTGTGCATCTTGAAAGGACAGGACATTAATGTGTGGTGTGGGAAAGGCATGTGGAACATACCATGCTCTGGTGTGAATGGGCCCTAAGTACATAAGCCTCAGGAGTGTTTTAATTTTACTCTAGTAAAATATCGGAATCAGTTTTGTTTTGTTTTTCTGTGCCGATTAATATTTGTTTAGCCCTTCTCTAGTCTGAGAAAAAACCTCCTGTATTCTTCAACTTTTTCTATTAGATCATTCGAATGCATGAACTATCGGGTAAGTGAGTATATACATTTATTCATTTGAGGTATTTGTTCTTTATTTTTCCACTGAGGACCTTTTTGTCTGCAATAAATTTCACATGTTCAGACTGGGATTGCTTGCAGAAATCTATTTAGCGTTAAATAGTGCTTCCTAGAACGCTGCTAGGAGTTAAATATTAAGACTGAGGAGACATATCGTACTGCCCTTTAGCCAGTTATAAAAACAGTCAGTAGTTTCTAAAATAGTTTAAAAAAACATGCTGTCACTTTGTAAATTCCATCTGAATCTGTAATGAGATGATATATACTAGTTTACATAGAAATTACCGATCCTGGTGATAAACATAATTCCCATGAATATGTAATCAGGTAATTCTGCCTCTTTTGCATATACACTGGCAGCAGTTTATTTATTTATTTCTTTGGAAAACATTGATATTGTAGTGCTACAAGGTGAGTGCAGGTGGGGGTCATGTATTAGAACAAAGACAAAGACCCCACAAAATATTAGTCCATAAACCTGTGGACATGGTGTATGTACCACAAAGAAATATGTGAATACTTCTTATTCGGTAAAATTAACTCAATAAATGTACAAAATTACAAACATGCATAGTACAACATTACATACACATCATTAACAGGCTGTAAAATATTGTTTAAGATGATGCAAAGTAGCTATGAACATAATAATATGATATATAAGCCTGTCCTCTCTAAATGTGACTGCAAATTGTTATTTGGATAACGTAGATTTATAGGTAGTTGTGGACTTTGTCATCATCTAAAAGAATTGATGAAAGCCATAGTCTTGAGTGTATGCTTTCTATAATGTACTGTTAATAATGAGCTAATTATCATTGCTATTTGTCTGTTAGTTTAACTCAGAGTCAGTTTTCTGTGATATTCCAGTATTGGATTCTTTTATACACCTCTTATAAAAAAAGGAACATAAATTTCTCTGTGATAAAGCATTAATTTCTTTCCCCATCCTTAGGCTGGTCATAAACAGGCCAATAAACCAAGCAGCGCTTTCCAATTTCAAGCATCCATTGCAATTGTGGGGGAGTTTCTGATGCCCTTGAGGGAAATAATGAGTGTCTGAGACAGTTAAAGGTGCTTGTTATTACCAGGGAGAATCTCCAAACTGCTGGAAAATCTCCTTTTGGGCAAGATTGATACTTCACTATTCTGTTTACTGATAGGTTTGCATTAACACTGGACCTGTAGAGATAAGAATTGGTTTTAAAGTAGATCCAAAAAAGATTGGTCATGTACTCCTTGGAAGAGGTAAACTCATGATATTATTAGGTGTGCGGATTTGGTTCACCTCCTAGGTTGTCGTCTCTGTGGTCGTGAAGGGGAATTCACTCCTCAGAAGACCTGATTCTGGACACGTGATTAGGATGGCCCAGTAAAAAAAAGCAATCACCCCACTTAAAGGTTCATTGATTTTTTTTTTTTCTGAATAGAAACAGCAGATACAGCCAACTTGTTTCCGGGAACTGGACTCCCCTTTGTCCAGGTCTAACATTAAATAAATAAAATACAATGAATACTACCATCTAAGATACAGTATAAAATAGAAATATTAAACAATCATATATTGTAAACTATGTAGACAAAATGTGATAAAAATCTATAAAATACCAATAGTAATGTATATATAGTAATCCATATAAATAAAACAAATTAAATGTACATTTAAAAGAGGGTAAAATGCAATAATAATATGTCTAATCTCCCAACAATTAGTGATTGGGTTATCAAGATCATCTAGAAAGTAAATAAAATATATAATCTATATAAAGCATCTAAAAATATGGGAAAAAAATAAAAATCAGTAAATTAATACATAAACTGAGTCATTCTGGTACAATAAAATAATGGATGCAAGAAAAAAAATGGTAAAACTCACTTTGAATTAGGGCTTGAGTGGGGTTGTGGAGCATAAAATAAGGCATTAGAACTAAATATTTGAATAATATAATGAGTAAGATGGGAATTAGCAGAAGAGAGTATGCTTGCAAAGTGGCCAAACTGTGGTAAAGTGTTATACCAGTAGGGACAGAAAGAAGAGAGGCATAAAAAGAAAGAGTTGAAGAAGCTCCAAATTAAGAAATTCACAGTCGATTCAATGACCAGGGTTAGGTCAAAATCCATAAATTGTACGAGTTTTAAAAATAGGGAGGGGGGTTTGAGGGAGGAGGGAGAGGGAAGGGAATGGGGAGAGGGGAAGGGAAAAACTCCCCCTCGACACATGTTTGGGTGTCTCCGTCTCTTCTTTTTTTTTCCCTCTTCTTTCTATCTCCTGGTGCTCTACTAAATCTCTGGGTTCGCCAACGGGTGAGGGCAGAGATGGGGGGATGAAGGGGAAAAGGGAAAATAGAAATAAAGTATGACAACACTACATTTTTTAACCTATAATGTACAAAGACTAATCACTCCAGCAAAAACACATACAATCTTAAAAAAAATAAAACTATACACTGCATGTCTAATATTTTTACAGGAGACACATATTTTGCAGGACTCAACCGTAAAATTGTACTCAAAATATTACCTGACATGGTATTATGGGGACTCCTCAACTAAAAGAGCAAAAGGGGTGGCTATAGGGATGGCAAGAGAGGTAAAGTTCACCCTAAAATAGAGGATGGTTGACTCTGAGGTCCGGTTTTTATTTTTGAAGGGAAGATTACATGAAATGGATTGTACATTGGCAAATATCTATTGTCCCAATAAGAACATGACTGGTTTTTTGAAGGAGGTATTGGGAAAGTTAATGAATTTTAATACAGGTGAACTGAAACTGTCAGGAGCCCCGAATTTTTGCATGGATCCCCAGGTAGATAGTACGTCACATGCATAGGGGACCGGGAATCACCAAGTTAGGATGATTAAGAAGAAATTACACCAATGTCAAATGTTAGATGTATGGAGAGTTCAACATCCTAAAGCAAAAGACTATACATTTCATTCCCCTGTGCATGGGACATACTCAATGTTAGACTATATAATGGTTGAACATAGATTATTGGACTCAATAGTAAAAACAACTATAGAAATAATTTAATTATGGGAGCATGCCCCAGTGATAATGAAGATGAGGATATCAGAAACCCAGAATAAAATAAGCACATGGAGATTAAACGAAGAATTGATACAAGAAGAAGAGGATAAAATAAGAAAAGAACCAGAACAGTGTTTCTTGTTAAATGAAGCCCAAGAAGTATCGGAAGCCAAAATATGGGAGGCCCATAAGGCCTACATAAGAGGCATCCTGATATCAAATGGGGGCCCAAGAGAAAAAAGAAAGGGCGAGTAAAATGAGAGTCATAATAAAAGAAATATATGAGCTGGAACAATTACATAAAAAGAAAGCAGATTTGGATTTACAACATGTAAGTAATAAAAAGGGATGAACTAAATGGGCTAATGGAACAGGAGAGAAGATGGGTCTTCAATAGAATGACTAAAGAAAGATACCATTGGGGAAATAAACCAGGGAAATATTGAGCAAGAATACAAAAAAAAAAAAAAAATGCTTAACTTCATAAGTAAAATCAAAAATAATTCAGGGGGGATTGTATACTGTACTTCAGAAATTGCGGAGGTATTCCAAAAATATTGCAGTGCATTATATTCAGTAAAACAAAATGGACAACAGGATACTGAATTGAAAAGAACAGAAAAAAATCAAGAATATCTAAAAGAGGCAAGACTGCACAAGGCACCAGAGGGAAGATTGTTAGCCCTGGAGGATCCTATAACACATGATGAGATTAAAATAGCTTTAAAAGATGAGGCAACAGGGAAGAGTCCAGGACCCGATGGGTTCATGGTCCGCTACTATAAGAAGTTTAAAGAACAATTGATGCCAAAGATATGTTCATATATGAATGGACTAGGAGAAGGCTATGAGATGAGGAGGGAATCACTACTTGCCTTTATTACAGTTATACCTAAAGAGGGAAGAGATGCAACTTTTTGTTCTAGTTATAGACCAATATCATTGCTAAATGCTTACATAAAACTGTATGTAAAGGTTCTGGCCTCCAGGTTGAAAGATCTGATGCCACACTGGATCCACGCAGACCAGGTGGGGTTCTTTCCCGGAAGGGACAATGGAGTGAGAACATTACTCCTGTTAAATAAATAAACTTGAGTAAAGATAAAACATAAGGGGGTTTTTACTGTACCAGACTGTAAAAGATACCATAATGCTGTATTGTTAGCACGGATGGTTGAGTGGACAAGAAGGACAAGTAAAAAAAGATGGGTAAAAATGGAAAACACAATTAGTAAAACACTGTTAGGGAAAATTATATGGAATTCACGACAATATGGAGGGGTAGATGAGAACGCACATGTTTTAACACGGGATGGATTAAGGGTATGGGACTCGATATATAGTCTAGCAAAATGGGAGCACAACTCGCCGTTAATCCCACTCACGGAGTCAATCTTTTTTTTACACGGAAACGAGGCACTATTTGGAGAATGGATAAAAGATAAAAATGCACAGTTAAAAGATATAACAAAAAAGGAAAGATATGCACATACTCGGAACTGAGGCACAAGAGGTAAATAATAGAGTTGAGCGAACACCTGGATGTTCGGGGGGTTGGGCCGAACTTCGCGGAAACGTTCGGGTTCGGTACCGAACGTTATCCGAACTTTACCCCGGATTCCGAACTCCATTGAAGTCAATGGGGACCCGAACTTTTCGGCACAAAAATTACTGTAAAAAAGTCCCGGAAAGTGCTAGAGGTCTGCAAAAGGAAGAAAAATGGGAGATGTTATTAGATCTGCAATCTGTCCCTCAAAGCAGTAGTTATTTCTATCTAGTCCAGTATCAGATCATTCTGTAATCAGATCGTTCTGTAATGCAGGATGAGAGATCGTTCTGTAATCAGATCGTTCTGTAATGCAGGATGAGAGATCGTTCTGTAATCAGATTGTTCTGTAATGCAGGATGAGATGTTATAGATCTACAATCTGTCCCTCAAAGCAGTAGTAGTAATCTCTACATAGTTATTATCACTGCAATCTGTCCCTCACAGCAGTAGTAGTAATCTCTACCTAGTTATTAGATCTGCTATCTGTCCCTCACGATCTGTCCCTCACAGCGCCGGCAGCATCCTCTCCCTACACTAACCCGAGAGCATGTGACATGCAGCACTGTGACTCCAGCCTCATATAGAGGCTGGGTCACATGATGCACTGGCCAATCACAGCCATGCCATTAGTAGGCATGGCTGTGATGGCTTCTAGGGAAAACCAGTGAAACGCTTGTTGATTGGCTGCCCTGCAGCTTTTCAACATGCGTGATAAAATACCAGAACCCAGAACCCGAACGTTTTCTCAAACATTCAGGTTCGGTACACGGACACCAGAAAATTTGGTACGGACCCGAATTTTACAGTTCGGGTTCGCTCAACTCTCGTAAATAATGGTAATTTATGAATGGCGGTATTTTCAGTTAAGGCACTTCGTGACAACTACAGACAATAAAAACGGAGGAAAATTTATACCCATTTGAACGTCTGTGTAATTCACAGACGAAGCTAAAACATTGCATTTCCCAGATCTATAAAATACAGAGATAGCTGGACCTAAAATACCACCATACATGGAAAGATGAGGAATTAGGAGCACGTGTGAATGAGCAACAACTGGGAACAATTTTGAGAATAGTACATAGTTCGGCAGGAGATATAAACATGATAGAAATGAACTATAAATGTCTGGCAAGATGATATATAACATCTGTCAAAGCACAACAATTTCAACCAGAAAAAACAGTGCAAATTTGCTGCCCCCTTAAAATAACTCAACACACAACCATTAATGTCTAAATCACTGGCAACAAAAGTGAGGACGCCGCCCTAAGTGAAAATGTCCAAACTGGGCCCAAAGTGTCAATATTTTGTGTGGCCACCAATATTTTCCAACACTATCTAAACCCTCTTGGGCATGGAGTTCACCAAAGCTTCACAGGTTGCCACTGGAGTCCTCTTCCACTCCTCCATGATGACATCATGGAGAGGGTGGATGTTAGAGACCTTGCGCTCCTCAACCTTCAATTTGAGGATGCCCCACAGATGCACGATAGGGTTTAGGTCTGGAGACATGCTTGGCCAGTCCATCACCTCTACCAACAGCTTCTTTAGCAAGGCAGTAGTCATCTTGGAGGTGTGTTTGGGGTCCTTATCATGTTGGAATACTGCCCTGTGGCCCAGTCTCCAAAGGGAGGGAATCATGCTCTGCTTCAGTATGTCACAGTACATGGTGGCATTCATGGTTCCCTCAATGAACTGTAGCTCCCCAGTGCCCGCAGCACTCATGTAGCCCCAGACCATGGCACTCCCACCACCAAGCTTGACTGTAGGCAAGACACACTTGTCTTTATACTCCTCACCTGGTTGCCGCCACACATGCTTGACACCATCTGAACCAAATAAACGTATCTTGGTCTTATCAGACCATAGTACATGATTACCGTAATCCATGTCCTTAGTCTGCTTGTCTTCAACAAACTGTTTGCAGGCTTTCTTGTGCATCATCTTTAGAAGAGGCTTCCTTCTGTGTTGACAGCCTTGCAGACCAATTTGATGCAGTGGGCAGCGTATGGTCTGAGCACTGACAGGCTGACCCCCCACCCCTTCAACCTCTGCAGCAATGCTGGCAGCACTCATGCACAGTATCTCACAAAAGTGAATACACCCCTCACATTTTTGTAAATATTTTATTATATCTTTTCATGTGACAACACTGAATAAATGACACTTTGCTGCAATGTAAAGTAGTGAATGTACAGCTTGTATAACAGTGTAAATTTGCTGTCCCCTCAAAATAACTCAACACACAGCCATTAATCTCTAAACTGCTGGCAACAAAAGTGAGTACACCCTTGAGTTAAAGTGTCTAAATTGGGCCCAAAGTGTCAATGTTTTGTGTGGCCACCATTATTTTCCAGAACTGCCTTAACCCTCTTGCACATGGAGTTCACCAGAGCTTCACAGGTTGCCACTGGAATTCTCTTCCACTCCTCCATGACGACATCATCCACCTTCCATTTGAGGATGCCCCACAGATGCTCAATAGTGTTTAGGTCTGGAGACATGCTTGGCCAATCCACTTCAACTCACCTTTACCCTCAGCTTCTATAGCAAGGCATTGGTCATCTTGGAGGTGTGTTTGGGGTCTTTATCATGTTGGAATACTGCCCTAAAAGAGGTTTCCTTCTGGGATGACAGCCATGCCATGCAGACCAATTTGATGCATTGTGTGGTGCATGGCCTAAGCACTGACAGGCTGATCTACCACCCCTTCTACCTCTGCAGCAATGCTGGCAGCACTCATACATCTATTTCCCAAAGACAACCTCTGGATATGATGCTGAGCACGTGCACTCATTTTCTTTGGTCAACCATGGCAAGGCCTGTTCTGAGTGGAACCTGTCCTGTTAAACCGCTGTATGGTCTTGGCCACCGTGCTGAAGCTCAGTTTCAGGGTCTTGGTGATCTTCTTATAGCATAGGCCATCTTTATGTAGAGCAACAATTATTTTTTTCAGATCCTCAGAGAGTTCTTTTCCATGAGGTGCCATGTTGAACTTCCAGTGACCAGTATGAGAGAGTGGGAGCAATAACACCAAATTTAAAACACCGGCTCCCAATTCACACCTGAGACCCTGCAAATGAGTCACATGACCCCGGGGAGGGAAAATGGCTAATTAGGCCCAGTTTGGACATTTTCACTTAGGGGTGTACTCACGTTTGTTGCAAGCTGTTTAGACATTAATGGCTGTGTGTTATTTTGAGGGAACAGCAAATTTACACTGTAATACAAGCTGTACACTCACTACTTTACATTGTAGCAAAATGCCATATCTTCAGTGTTGTCACATGAAAAGCTATAATAAATTATTTACAAAAAATATGAGGGGTGTACCCACTTTTGTGATATACTGTATATAAAACGGAATGCTTGCGCAATAGTGGAGATGATGAGATATAAAAATTCTCTGATACCTGCAAAAGCTGGATAGAATTTAAAAATATGAGGAAATATGTTGAAATACAGGGCATATAGGAAAAGGGAGGAGAGAGGGGGAGACGAGGGAGAGAAGATAATAGAATAAAGAGGGGGAGAGGGATAGGATTGGCGTGGTGGTAAGGCGAGGAAATGGTGGGTAGTAAATTGTAAAAGTGGTAAAGTGTGTTTTTTTTGTATTAATTTGATATTTTGGAAAATAAATATCTTTATTGCAAAAAAAAAAGAAAAGAAATAATAATAAAAAAAATACATTGTTTGATAGTAAGAAATAAAATACATTTTGAACCCAATACAGAATCAAAATCATAGTCTACATCAATGCTAACGTTCATGTTTAGAGTTGAGCGAACCCAGTGTCTGGGGTGTCCGTGCCCCGAACCCGGACATTTGAGAAAAAGTCCGGGTTCGGTATTCGGGTATTTTTCGCGCCTTTTTTTATAGCTGCAGGGCAGCCAATCAACAAGTGTTTCACTCGTTTGCCCTTAGAAGCCATCACAGCCATGCCTGCTAATAGCATGGCTGTGATTGGCCAGTGGATCATGTGACCCAGACTATTTTTGGTGCCTGTTGAATAGCTGAAGGGCAGCCAATCAACAAACGTTTCACTCGTTTGCCCTTAGAAGCCATCACAGCCATGCCTACTAATGGCATGGCTGTGATTGGTTAGTGCATCATGTGACCCAGCCTCTATATAAGCTGGAGTCACGTAGTGCCACGTGTCACATGCTCTCAGGCTAGTGTAGGGAGAGTATGCTACCGCCACTGTGAGGGATAGATTACCGTTCTAATATCATCTCATCCTGCATTACAGACAGGTTCCTGGCGGTGCTGTGAGGTGAAAGATTTGTGTTCTAAAACTATCTGATACTGGAGTAGGTACGCTTTACTTGTGCTGTGAGGGGTAGATTACCGTTCTAATATGATCTCATCCTGCATTACAGACAGGTTCCTGGCGGTGATGTCAGGCGAAAGATTAGCGTTTTAAAACCATCTGATACTGGAGTAGGTACAGTTTCCCAATGCTGTGAGGGAAAGATTAGCGTTACAATATCATCTCATCCTGCATTACAAACAGTTTTCTGGTGGCACTGTGAGGCGAAAGATTAGCATTCTAAAACCATCTGAAACTGGAGAAGGTAGAGTTTCCTGGTGCTTTGAGGGACAGATTATTGTTCTAAAATCATCTCATACTGGTATAGGGAGAGGTTCCTGCTGCTGGTGTGAGGGACAGATTAGTGTTCTAAAATCATGTCATACTGCTATAGGGAGAGGTTCCTGCTGCTGCTGTGAGGGACAGATTAGTGTTCTAATATCATCTCATACTGCTATAGGGAGAGGTTCCTGCTGCTGGTGTGAGGGACAGATTAGTGTTCTAAAATAATTTCATACTGCTATAGGGAGAGGTTCCTGCTGCTGGTGTGACGGACAGATAAGTGTTCTAAAATCATCTTATACTGCTATAGGAAGAGGTTCCTGCTGCTTCTGTGAAGAACAGGTTATTGTTCTAAAATCATCTCATACTGGTATAGGGAGAGGTTGCTGCTGCTGGTGTGAGGGACAGATTAGAGTTCTAAAAACATCTCATACTGCTATAGGGAGAGGTTCCTGCTGCTGGTGTGAAGGATAGATTATGGTTCTAAAATCATCTCATACTGCTATAGGGAGAGGTTCCTGCTGCTGCTGTGAGGGACAGATTACTGTTCTAAAATCATCTCATACTGGTATAGGGAGAGGTTCGTGCTGCTGCTGTGAGGGACAGATTAGTGTTCTAAAATCATCTCATACTGCACTAGGTAGAGGTTCCTGCTGCTGGTGTGAGGGACAGATTAGTGTTCTAAAATCATCTCATACTGCTATAGTGTGAGGTTCCTGCTGCTGCTGTGAGGGACAGATTATTGTTCTAAAATCATCTCATACTGGTATAGGGAGAGGTTCCTGCTGCTGGTGTGAGGGACAGATTAGTGTTCTAAAATCATCTCATACTGCTATAGGGAGAAGTTCCTGCTGTTGGTGTGAGGTATAGATTATTGTTCTAAAATCATCTCATAATGCTATGGGGAGAGGTTCCTGCTGCTGGTGTGAAGGACAGATTAGTGTTCTAAAATTATATCATACTGCCATAGGGAGAGGTTCCTACTGCTGGTGTGAGGGACAGATTATTGCTCTAAAATCATCTCATACTGGCATAGGGAGAGGTTCCTGCTGCTGGTGTGAGGGATAGATTACTGTTCCAAAATCATCTCATACTGCTATAGGGAGAGGTTCCTGCTGCTGCTGTGAGGGACAGATTATTGTTCTAAAATCATCTCATACTGATATAGGGAGAGGTTCCTGCTGCTGGTGTGAGGGATAGATTATGGTTCTAAAATCATCTCATACTGCTATAGGGAGAGGTTCCTGCTGCTGCTGTGAGGGACAGATTATTGTTCTAAAATCATCTCATACTGCTATAGGGAGAGGTTCCTGCTGCTGGTGTGAGGGATAGATTATTGTTCTAAAATCATCTCATACTGCTATAGGGACAGGTTCCTGCTGCTGGTGTGAGGGACAGATTAGTGTTCTAAAATCATATCACACTGCTATAGGGAGAGGTTCCTTCTGCTGGTGTGAGGGACAGATTATTGCTCTAAAATCATCTCATACTGGCATAGGGAGAGGCTCCTGCTGCTGGTGTGAGGAACAGATTAGTGTTCAAAAATCATCTCATACTGCTATAGGGAGAGGTTCCCGTTGCAGGTGTGAGGGACAGATTAGTGTTCTAAAATCATCTCATACTGCTATAGGGAGAGGTTCCTGCTGTTGGTGTGAGGAATAGATTACTGTTCTAAAATCATTTCAAACTGCTATAGGGAGAGGTTCCTGCTGCTGCTGTGAGGGACAGATTACTGTTCTAAAATCATCTCATGCTGTTAAAGGGAGAGGTTCCTGCTGCTGGTGTGAAGGACAGATTCGTGTGCTAAAATCACCTCATACTGCTATAGGGAGAGGTTCCTGCTGCTGGTGTGAGGGACAGATTAGTGTTCTAAAATCATTTCATACTGCTATAGGGAGAGGTTCCTGCTGCTGGTTTGAGGGACAGATTATTGTTCTAAAATCATCTCATACTGCTATAGGGAGAGGTTCCTGCTGCTGGTGTGAGGAACAGATTAGTGTTCTAAAATCATCTCATAATGCTATAGAGAGAGGTTCCTGCTGCTGGTGTGAGGGACAACTTAGTGTTCTAAAATCATCTCATACTGCTATAGGGAGAGGTTCCTGCTGCTGGTGTGACGGACAGATTAGTGTTCTAAAATCATCTCATACTGGTATAGGGAGAGGTTCCTGCTACTGCTGTGAGGGACAGATTATTGTTCTAAAATCATCTCATACTGGTATAGGGAGAGGTTCCTGCTGCTGGTGTGAGGGACAGATTAGTGTTCTAAAATCATTTCATGCTGCTATAGGGAGAGGTTCCTGCTGCTGCTGTGAGGGACAGATTATTGTTCTCAATCATCTCATACTGGTATAATGAGAGGTTCCTGCTGCTGGTGTGAGGGACAGATTAGTGTTCTAAAATCATCCCATACTGCTATAGGGAGAGGTTTCTGCTGCTGGTGTGAGGGATAGATGATTGTTCTAAAATCATCTCATACTGCAATAGGTAGAGATTCCTGCTGCTGCTGTGAGGGACAGATTACTGTTCTAAAATCATCTCATACTGCTATAGTGAGAGGGTACTGCTGCTGGTGTGAGGGACAGATTAGTGTTCTAAAATCATCTCATACTGCTATAGGGAGAGATTCCTGCTGCTGCTGTGAGGGACAGATAATTGTTCTAAAATCATCTCATACTGATATAGGGAGAGGTTCCTGCTGCTGGTGTGAGGGATAGATTATTGTTCTAAAATTATCTCATACTGCAATAGGGAGAGGTTCCTTCTGCTGCTGTGAGGGACAGATTATTGTTCTAAAATCATCTCATACTGCTATAGGGAGAGGTTCCTGTTGCTGGTGTGAGGTACAGATTAGTGTTCTAAAATCTTCTCATACTGCTATAGGGAGAGGTTCCTGCTGCTGCGAGGGACAGATTATTGTTCTAAAATCATCTCATACTGGTATAGGGAGAGGTTCCTGCTGCTGGTGTGAGGGATAGATTATTGTTTTAAAATCATCTCATACTGCACTAGGTAGAGGTTCCTGCTGCTGGTGTGAGGGACAGATTATTGTTCTAAAATCATCTCAAACTGCTATAGGGAGAGGTTCCTGCTGCTGGTGTGAGGGATAGATTATTGTTCTAAAATCATCTCATACTGCAATAGGTAGAGGTTCCTGCTGCTGCTGTGAGGGACAGATTCGTGTTCTAAAATCATCTCATACTACTTTAGGAAGAGGTTCCTGCTGCTGGTGTGAGGGACAGATTATTGTTCTAAAATCATCTCATACTGCTATAGGGAGAGGTTCCTGCTGCTGGTGTGAGGGACAGATTAGTGTTCTAAAATCGTCCTTGGAGAGGGATATCGTCATACTCTACTAAAATCTTGTGATTAGACAGGGAGTGTGGTCGTCGTCCTTGGAGAGGGATATCGTCATACTCTATTAAAATCTTGTGATTAGACAAGGAGTGTGGTCGTCGTCCTTGGAGAGGGATATGGGACAGATTAGTTTTCTAAAATCATCTCATACTGCTATAGGGAGAGGTTCCTTCCTGCTGCTGGTGTGAAGGATAGATTAGCTTTCTAAAATCATCTCATACTGGTATAGGGAGAGGTTCCTGCTGCTGGTGTGAAGGACAGAGTATTGTTCTAAAATCATATTATACTGGTATAGGGAGAGGTTCCTGCTGCTGGTGTGAGGAACAGATTAGTGTTCTAAAATTATCTCATACTGCTATAGGGAGAGGTTCCTGCTGCTGGTGTGAGGGACAAATTAGTGTTCTAAAATCATCTCATACTGCTATAGGGAGAGGTTCCTGCTGCTGCTGTGAGGGACAGATTAGTGTTATAAAATCATCTCATACTTCTATAGGGAGAGGTTCCTCCTGTTGCTGAGAGTGATAGATTATTGTTCTAAAATCATGTCATACTGGTATAGGGAGAGGTTCCTGCTGCTGGTGTGAGCGGTGCATTTCTTGCACAAAAATAAAAAGTGCGTCTACGTTGCTGTTTTAAAAAAAAAAGAATAATAATTTATTATTCTTTTTTTTTAGTATTAATGAATAGTGCTACATAGTACATTTGCACCTTCCTGTACATTTCTTGTGCAAAAATAAAAAGGGCATCTACATTGCTGGTTTAAAAAAAAAAAAATTAAATACTACATTTGAGTGCAGCGGTGCATTTCTTGCATAAAAATAAAACGTGCATCTGCATTGCTGGTTTAAAAAAAAAAAGAATAATAATTTCTTGTTCTTTTTTTTTTATTATTAATATATAGTGCTACATAGTACATTTGCGTCCAGAATGAGGAGAGAGTCAAATAAGGGACGTGGCCGTGGTGCTGCTGGTGCTGCTGGTGTTGGTGGTGTTGGTGAAGTTCATATTGCAAGGAGAGGACGTGGTCGATTTGTGCCAGCTACACGCACAAGTGAAACACCTTCCTCAGGTGCGAGTAGCCGACAGAACCTACAACGTTATATGGTAGGCCCGAATGCCACTCAATGAATGGTGAGGTCAGAACAATTACAGGCGCTAGTAGATTGGGTGGCTGACAATGCCTTCAGTTCCTTCACATTGTCTCCCACCCGGTCTCTTGATGAAAGCTCATGGTTTGCACCTGAACCCCATGGCCATCTGTCTTTCACCTCAGCCCCTTGTAAATCAGCCAAGCAGTCTGAGCCCCAAGCAGCAGTCTCTTATGCAGATGATACACCTCCCACAGAGGACAGCTTGTCTTTGCCTCTGTGCAGCCTGGCACACATGAGTGACTACATGCTGCAGTGCCTGCTCAAAGACAGCCGAGTTGCCCACTTTTTAACTTGTGCTGATTACTGGGTGGCCACCCTGCTGGATCCCCGTTACAAGGACAATGTGCCATCCTTAATTCCCTCACTGGAGCGTGATCGAAAGATGCGCGACTACATGCGCACGCTGGTAGAAGCGCTGCTGAGGGCATTCCCAAATGACACCGGGGGCTCAGTGGAAGCACAAGGCAAAGGCAGAGGAGGAGGAAGAGTTCACCAACACAGCTGTGGCACCACCAGCACCTCAGAAGACAGGGTTAGCATGGCCGAAATGTGGAAAAGCTTTGTCAGCAGCCCGCCACAGCACCATCAGCTGATAGGCAATGTCTTAGCAGGAGGCAGCATTTCAGCAACAAGATGGAACAGTATGTGTGCACACGCCTACATGTACTGACTGATGGGTCTGCCCCATTCAACTTCTGGGTCTCCAAATTGGGCACATGGCCTGAGCTTGCCCTTTATGCCTGCCCTGCAGCCAGTGTATTGTCTGAACGTGTGTTTAACACGGCAGGGGGCGTTGTCACAGACAAGCACAGCCGCCTGTCCACAGCCAACGTGGACAAGCTAATGTTTATTAAAATGAACCAGGCCCGGATCCCACAAGACTTGTCTGTACCTTGCGCAGAATAGACATTTAGACCGGCCTCACACAGTCATTGGTATACTTGTTTTTTTTTAATATGTCTCAATATTTTGGAGGCTACTCCAATTAGAAAAAAAAAACAAACAAACTTAAAACAGTGTTGGCTACCTCTTCCTCCACGGCCACTTCCACCTACACTGCCACGGTCACCGCCTCCTCAACCTCTAGGCTCATACTCCATATCCACCTCCTCCTCCAATTTTTTTTTTAATGTGATTTTAAGTTATTTCCCTTTTCATATTTGTTTGCAGGGCACTTTTTCTACTCTTACCCCCATTATGCTTCCTTTTGCAGCCCTCTAGCCCTTTCCAGGAATTTTTTACAGCCATTTTTGTGCCCAACAGTTTGGGTCACCATTGACTTCAATGGGGTTCGGGGTCCGGGGTCAAGTTCGGGTCAAGTTTGGTGCCGAACCCGAACTTTTTTGCGAAGTTAGGCCGAACCCGAACATCCAGGTGTCTGCTCAACTCTACTCATGTTCTAAACTAAAACTATGTTTCATCACTCCTCTCATATGAGTGTATTACCATGTTGGAGTACATGCATTCTGATGATAATGTCATGAAGTACATTCATGTTATATTGATATCAATGACATGTAACTGAGCAATTGTTTTCATATTTCATTGAGATGACTTCAACTTCCCCAGGAATAAATGGTAGGTAACCAAGCTAAAACATAAAATTGGGGATAAAATACAACATACGTACATTGCCCAAAATGTATAAGCTCCATCATATCCAACAGAAAAAAAAAATATAGTGCTATATACACAATCAACATAACACCTGTTTGCAAATATCTGCAGACATCACCCAAACAAGAAGAGATCATACTAAGTGAGGACCTTAAAGAGAAGCATGCCAAAATCACTGGGATCTATGGAAAGTAGGTAAGCAAATGATGTAATAATATGGTCCCACTGACCATATCATATAAAGTATATGTTTTCATGAAGTTAATAAGGTAAACTTGCCCCAGTTTTACTAAAGAAGGGATTTTTTGCAGGGAAAAAAATGTACATTTATCATTTGTTTTACAGGTGCCTGCAGAGCATTGCACTTGTAATCAGTGGATCATGGGTGCAAAGTAAGGCTCCTTCATAGATTGCCTACAGCTCTGTGCCTGTACCTTGGCACAGGCTGTCAGTTTTAGGGCTGTAGGAAGTGTCAATGGACTTTGAGGGCGCTGATCAGCACTCTCCTAGTCCATTGAAAACTACAAGCCGTCTGCTGCGGTGGAAGCCGGAACTTGTAGTTTATTCATTCACAGGTCACTGTCACTGAATGATGCAGCTGTGCAGCTGCTCTGCCTGCTGTCACAGGGAGGGGGCTCTGGTGGTGGAAAAAGTTGATTAGGATCATGTTACATGTTATACTCTAAATACAAGTGTAACAAGTAACATGTTCCAAAAGGTGAAGCCTTTAATTTATTTCACCCTGGGCAATTATTTTTTGCTAAGGAGATAAAAGCCGAGTAGAAATTTCAGGTCAGTTAGTAAGTTGAGTAGTTTATTAGTGGGCTGATGTTATTGTAATAAACTGGAGGAAAGATACATCCATCAAAGGACTACAAACAGAGGAGAGATACAATGTATTGTAGTGGATTGATGAATTTGTAAACATACCGTCCATGGATACTGATGGGGCTAAGAAATATGTGGTTAGAGTTGTAAGCAGAGGATGATCTGGAGACAGTAGGAGGGGTGGAATTTGTGAGTTTGCAATCTATTAGTAGTTATAGAGCTAGGCAGACAGTGCAAGGAGCTATGTGGGGTTGCATTCGTGCAGGTAGGGAGGTTGGGGAGATATGAGGTTTGTGACAAGGAATGAAAGATGACTGGATTGAAAAAGACATCATGCATTTGTAGCATTTTGTACTGGCCCAAAGGGTATATGTATGTGCTTAGGGGACATTAAGTCTGAGTTCATTTCAGAGTAAATGAGGAGGGTGGTAATATAACTACAGAACATTCTTGAGGCAAATAGTAACAACCACAGTTGGGAACTAAACATGAAAAAAAGGTAAAAAAGTAAAAATATGTGGAAGAAAAAAATAGGAAAATAAACATAAACACATGCCTTAAATATAACAGAAAATTTGTAATAAATATGAACATTGAAGGAGCTGGAATAAGCTCATGTGGCCAAATTATGGCCATGTAGCCACTATTTAAAGGCATCATACACTTTCTTTTTTGTGTGTGTTAACTAGATATTGGAGTAGTTATTTTCCCTGTGTAGTTTGTTTTCCTTACCTTGGAATGTATGCTCACATGTTGCTGCTGCAGTTTGAAGTGTCATGGCTGATTGATTTCCCTATGTCCCCTATGTATTCATCCACCTAGCTTGTCCTTGTTCATTAAAGAGCAGCACAACTTCTTGTCCTGGGTCATGCAGCATCCAATCAATGCCGTTTCATTTTTCTGTGTTGCATGACAAATGGAGGGAGTGCTAATGTGCTGAAAACACATCTCTTCCCTTTATTGCTCTGCCTACTGGTGTCTGTCAGATCTAATTACCAAGCAGTTTTCACCTGCAGAACACTAGACTGAGAAACCTAGGGATTGTGGAATATGTACTTTCTTCACAGGAAGTGTCAGTTCTACGATTAACAGTAAGTAAGACTAATGCCTGATACACACAATGAGATTAACGGATGATTGATCGTCCATTTATTTTTGCATGACATATCAAAAAATAAAAGAGGTTACTAAAGCTATGGAAATTCTCATACGACAGAATAAAAATTCGGAAGTGATGTAATGTACTGTATTGTATTTTCGGACGACAGCTGTACTAATTAATCGAAAATCATATGATCTGGTATTGCACAAGAAAAATGTTTGCGCTTGTCCCATACGATAATTTCAGATGAACTGTTGTGATCGGCTCTTGATAGCTGTGCACTATCGATCAGATTATCGTACGGAACAACATATTACAGCACAATCCCTAAGTAATTGTTTGTCAGATTATCGTACGATCACTTTGAAAGCGGTGATTTTCCTATGATTTTCTGATCATGTGTATGGGCCTTAAGACTAAGTTCTAAGACAGAGGTCATGCATTAACCTGTGCATTGCCATGTTTCACTTGTCTCATGTTTGAATGCAAACAGAATGTGAGGGTTTACTCTACAATGAAACTACAGGATCAATGCACATCTTCTGCAGGTGAAAAACACAAGGTGAAGGTATGAAGATTTATAATGCCTTTAAAAAATGGCGAGAGTGGAAAAATGTATGCAAATCTTGGAGATTATACATATTTAATTTGTCTCATTCAGGCCATGTGGTGAAAGGATATTAAGTTGGTGTATCCAGTAGGTTTCTTTCTGGCTCAGCCTGCTATCTTATTGTATTTGATAGTGAGGAATGTGGTTAATAATTATAGCTTGATAGGAGCAGCGCCCACTGAGAAGCACAAAGTGCCTGAGATGTAAGAGGCCTTTATGAGTAAGTCCTGTGGGTGGGGTGAAACATGTCAGAGGGCATGGCCATCAGGAGGAACTGGGGCTGAGGCCGCTTCTTACATCTCTGGCACTTTGAGTTGGTTGGTTTGTGGTGGTTCCTGTTGAAATATAAGGCACTTCCTGGATGAGCTTACCCATGCCATCACCCAATACAGTCGAACAGCAGAGCCAGAAGTACTGGCAGTGCTCCATCAAGTTTGTAAGGTCACAGTCAATAATTGTAGCTGTTTCTAGGCCAGAATTACTGCTCTGAACACATTGCCCCTTGAGAAAGTTTGACAGTATGCAATCTAAACATGTCGGTATAGGCAGGAGGTGATGTCACCATTGCTGTGGAGTTTGCACTGTTGTCAGTTTTTTACTATTGCATCCATGCTGGTTGCCAGTGGCCAGGGACCACTGTGTTAAGCTGATTAGTGTTCCTCATCCTTGCTCTGCTCCTATTGTATCTATCATTAGGACCAGAGGCGTAACTAGAACCTTCAGGGCCCCGGTGCAAGAAATTATGAAGGGCCCCCTGACCCCTGGCCAGGGCCCTTCCCTCTGCCCACTGATCCTGGGGCCCTTTACTCCTATCGTGGGTCCCTTTATTACGGTACCGCAGTGGGGCCCTTTCACAAGTTCTGCAGCAGGCCCCAGGGGGACCAGGGAAGCACACAGGGGCCCTGGGAACAGCAGAAGACAAGTAAACTGGATAGAGGAAAATGGAGGAGAATGGGTCCTCTAAATGCCACCCCCGTCATCCCTCCTATTCAGGTGTACAAGGGAGGCACATGGGCCCCCTGGACCATGGGGCCCGGTTGCAATCGCAACCCCTGCAACCCCTATCGTTACACCCCTGATTAGGACAACATGCACTGCATTAGCAACATTGAAACAACACAGCTCAGAAGCAACATGCAGCTAGCAATTTATAGTGAGTGTCTTGTTTAATTGTTATACACACCATTTATTACTTTATGTTCCCTTTTGCACAAAGGATTTGTGTGTGAGCGCTGCAGAAATTGTTTATATTGTTTGTTACATTGTTATATAGTTAATCTGGTTACACCCAGTTCAACCATCTGTTTGTAAGCTCCTTTGATTAGCTGATCCAGAATCCTTTGGCTCCAAATCTTGAATTCAAGATCTGTGTTTATGTGGTGAAGATGGCATTCATAGTCTAGTTTTTTTCTAAATGATGCATGGTATTTAAATTGTCCAAGGGGAATATTTTTTAAAAATACTTTGTGATGGAAACTGGTATTTTCAGGCTCCATTCACACCTTAGCGTTACATTTTGCGGGGGGCATCGCCGTGATTCTGCCCTTGATTCAGAAATGCCGCAAATCGTGAGATTCCCTTGTGATCCCCGTTACTTTGAATGGCACCAAATCGAGGCACAATTTTGTTGCAATTGACACCCAACGGTTCGTGGTAAAATCGCGCAAACAGAATCATGGAATGCCTGACACCCAAAAGAAGTACAAGAACTTCTTTTGGGCATCAGGCATCACATGATTCTGTTTGCATGATTTTACCATGATTCGTCCTGCATCAATCGTGGCAAAATCACATCACGATTTGGAGCCATTCAAAGTAACGGGGAATGCAAGGGCACCCCGTGATTTGTGGCATATCCAAATCACTGACAGAATCTCAATGATTCAGCCTGCAAAATGGAACACCATGATGTGAATGGAGCCTCAAGGTGAATGTAACTCTAATCCTCTTTGAAAATGTATGTGGTAGTGATTATGCCATCTAGGTTTCCAGTAAGAGTGATGTCCAAATATTCAATAGTGTTTGGATGTGTCTTGTAAATTAAAGTGAGACCTTGATCATTGCAATTTGAATGATCAACAAAATTTGATACATTTTTGGGGCTCCCTTGTAATGTCAGTATGAGGTCATCTACTGTATATATGCTTTGTATAGGGAAATTCTCTGTTGCTGTGTGCTGTTTGAATAAATTATTTTTTTCTAGGATGCTCCCATTTTTCAGGTTTGCGATGCAGAACAAGTTCCCAGTGCTGTGCCTCTTATTTGTAGGTAGAAATATATCAGATTCCCATGGCTTCTTATATTGGTGACTTTGTCTAATATTATTTTCCCTTCTTTGTCTGTGCTTTTCATTATTATGTTCCAATTCTCTTTTAGTATCTTTAGTGCCTTAGTTTGTTCCTTGTTGAGACTGGGGATTTTTCACTCCAAGCTCATGGATAGTTGAATGGTATCTGCCATTACATAAATAATATAATATAAATATAAACAAAAAAAGAGCAACAATTTTGAAAAAAGAACATTATTTTTTACTTTTTGCTATAATACATATACAAAAAAATATATATAAAAAAAATGATTCATCAGTTTTGGCCGATATACAGTATCTCACAAAAGTAAGTACACCCCTCACATTTTTGTAAATATTTTATTATATCTTTTCATGTGACAACACTGGAGAAATGACATTTTGCTACAATGTAAAGTAGTGAGTGTACAGCTTGTATAACAGTGTAAATTTAAAAATAACTCAACACACAGCCATTAATCTCTAAACCGCTGGCAACAAATGTGAGTACACCCCTAAGTGAAAATGTCCAAATTGGGCCCAAAGTGTCAATATTTTGTGTGGCCCTCTTGGGCATGGAGTTCACCAGAGCTTCACAGGTTGCCACTGGAGTCCTCTTCCACTCCTCCATGACGACATCATGGAGCTGGTGGATGTTAGAGACCTTACGCTCCTCTACTTTCTGTTTGAGGATGCCCCACAGATGCTCAATAGGGCTTAGGTCTGGAGACATGCTTGGCCAGTCCATCACATTTACCCTCAGCTTCTTTAGTAAGGCAAGTGCAGCAGCACTCATGCAGTGCCAGACCATGACACTCCCACCACCATGCTTGACTGTAGGCAAGACACAGTTGTCTTTGTACTCCTCACCTGGTTGCCGCTACACACGCTTGACACCATCTGAACCAAATAAGTTTATCTTGGTCTCATAAGACCACAGGACATGGTTCCAGTAATCCAGGTCCTTAGTCTACTTGTCTTTAGCAAACTGTTTGTGGGCTTTCTTGTGCAACACCTCCAGAAGAGGCTTCCTTCTGGGGCGACAGCCATGCAGACCAATTTGATGCAGTGTGCGGCGTATGGTCTGAGCACTGGCAGGCTAAACCCCCCCACCCCTTAAACCTCTGCAGCAATTCTGTCAGCACTCATATGTCTATTTCCCAAAGACAACCTCTGGATATGACACTGAGCACGTACACTCAACTTCTTTTCTCGACCATTGCGAAGCCTGTTCTGAGTGGAACCTGTCCTGTTAAACCGCTGTATGGTGTTGGCCACCGTCCTGCAGCTCAGTTACAGGGTCTTGGCAATCTTCTTAGAGCCTAGGCCCTCTTTATGTACAGCAATAATTCTTTTTTTCAGATCCTCAGAGTTCTTTGCCATGAGGTGCCATGTTGAATGTCCAGTGACCAGTATGAGAGAGTAAGAGCGATAACACCAAATTTAACACACCGGCTACTCATTCACACCTGAGACCTTGTAACACTAACAAGTCACATGACACCGGGGAGGGAAAATGGCTTATTGGGCCCAATCTGGACATTTACACTTAGGGGTGTACTCACTTTTGTTGCCAGTTTTTTAGACATTAATGGCTGTGTGTTGAGTTATTTTGAGGGGACAGCAAATTTACACTGTTGTACAAGCTGTACACTCACTAATTTACATTGTAGCAAAGTGTCATTTCTTCAGTGTTGTCACATGAAAAGATATAATAAAATATTTACAAAAATGTGAGGGGCGTACTCACTTTTCTGAGATACTGTATATTCTTCTACATATTTTTGGTAAAAAAAACCCGCAATCGACGTATATATTGATTGGTTTGCACAAACGTTATCGCATCTACAAACTATGGGAATTGATTTATGGCGTTTTTATTTTTTTACTAGTAATGGATCTGCGGTGATCTGCAATTTTTATCGGGACTGCGATATTGCAGTGGACATGTCAGACATTTTTGACACTTTTTTGGGACCACTGACAATTATACAGCGATAAGAAATTTAAATAGTCACTGATTTCTGTATAAATGTCACTGGCAGGGATGGGGTTAACACTAAGGGGGTGATCAAGGGGTTAACTGTGTTCCCCCAATGTGTTCTAACTGTGTGGGGGCTGGGCTGGAAGGGACATAACAGATGTCACTGATCCCGATGACGGGGATCAGTAGATCTGTCATGTCTCCCCTCACAGAGTGGAGAACCGCCGTGTTTACATTGGCGGTTCCCCGTTCTGCCTCTCTATTAGGTGATCGTGGGTCACCAGCGGACATCGAGTCCGCCCGAATCTGCCGCTAAGACCGCTCTTTTCTTGTGGAGAATCACCTGCAGAAAAAAACGATATTGGTGTTATGGTAGCGATTTGCTACCTTAACAACGGTATTGCACTTCAAACAGCCACCGTAATATGACGGTGGGCGGTCTTGAAGTGATTAATTGTTGTATATGGGTAATGAATGATGGGGTTTGCTTCGCTCCAGCATGTTGTGAGATATGTATGGTGCATAGCTTTATGAGTCTATCATAATTCAAATTCATATATTTTTACTATATATTTCCTATTATGGATGATCGCCCAGCAATGTGGTGTTATGTCATGAAGTTTTCTGAGGTCCGGCCGTGGAACGCACATGCGAGCTGGCTTGTTCTTTTGATATACACTTTAGGTTTCAATTGTGTTCTTCCTGTGTCGTAATTCCAGCCATTGGAACACATGGATGAATACTCTGTGTGCTTCTGGCTGTCAACTTCCAGTGATTACGAATACTGTTTTTTGTATAAATGGGCGTGCGTGTGTCTATTGGCCACCTCTGACGATTTCCTATTGCATGAAACGCATTCGAAGGGTCCTGGAAGACAGAAGCATTCTTTTCCTGTTTTCATTGATGCTCGTTTTTTTATGTATTTGTGTAAGTACAATCTTAATAAACTTTTTACATGCTATATGGGCTTCACTATGTGCTTCTTTATTCTTATATTGTTTGGTATAGGCACTATGAGTGGGAAGTTCAACATAGTGAACCCGAACACTGGATGTCTGTGATTGGAGTCCTGTTTGGTGAAAAGTGATTGATGATAGTTTCCCCATTGGTGCTATCAAAACATGGAGCCATCCACCTGGTCTCTGCTGCTGGTGCTGCCACACAAAATCCCTATTAAATGCGTGTTACTTCACTTCATCTGTTAAAGGAGATTGGGTTTTACACTGTGGTGTGGTGTGCTGCAATCTCACACTGAAGCAGGTGCTGGGGTCTCATCTCTTCTCTTTCCCGTAACATTGACTGCCTCTTATTTTTTATTAGCGCTGCACTCAAACAAATTGTGCTGGCTGCTTTTTGATTTGTGAATATAGTATTGTAGAGTGGGTACCTCCATACGCGTATTGAAGTAAGTATATGACTGAAGAAATTGAGGACAGGCTGTACTATTCCACTCCAAGCATTTTCACTCCCTGCTCCCCCAGCCGATAGGTGCTGGCTTCAAGCAGTTCATTACGGGCTCCATAATCATGATATTCCAACAAAGAAAGAGAAGCCTTTCTTCATCGTAAAGACCGTATAGGCTCTACAATTAGGCTCTTGACACTAGAAAGTACCATTGAATGTTTATACATTTGTGAGGCATTTATGATGGATAGTGGCTTCTCTTTTTCTGTTAGATATGATTATTATGGAGAGATTGAGGTTCTTTACAGTTTTGTGTGATTCTAATAAGATTATACTGTTTAATTATAGTCTACACAACCTTGATAACCTCATCACTAGATTTGTAATGTAAGAGAAGTTATTGTATATTATCGTTGCACTGTACTATTTTTACTATGACTACTTACAGGGTAGTAAAATTAACTGGTTTTACTTATTTGGGTTATTATAAACCTTAGTTAATATTATATTATTTTTAAAATGTATATTGCACACTTTGATTGTCTTCTATGTATTTTATATGTTTGTTTAAATTACCATTATATATCATCCAGTTAGCTCTATCTGACATTTCTGTGCAAATAAAAAATTGAAACAAGCTTTAATGTGAGATAACAATTTGTTTCTAGGTGCTCCTAAACACATATCCAGCATTCACCATTCTATGTAGAAAAGTGCATAGCTATTACTGTCAGGGGAGGATCATGGTATGTCACTGTCCAGATCTAACTCCTTAGAAGATGGACAAATATATTCTCACCCATCATTCATGGGGAGGTATCTGCTTTTCTGTGGCAACCCTCAGAAGCCCATGAGCTGTAGTTAGATTAAAAAAATACAAGACTGCTTAACACCCAATAATCATACTGCTCTAGCCATGGCACTATGTAACCTTTTCACATTTGTTAAATTGACCGAATAGTGCAGGGCTAGAATTTTGAAACCTGTTCCAGAATTTGGCCTGATTCTATTATGCATGCACATGCAACTATCCCAGTACAGGGGTTACAGAAACAGATAGAGCATATAAGGCCCATCCATGCATCCAACATGGCAGATCCCGACTGTAGCTCTGTGCCTTCAACAGTTATAGAGATAGATGAACCTGGTAAAAGAGGACACTCTGGACATTTAAAAAACACACAGGAGAATATGCTGGCAAATGTGAGCTTTCATTTTATCCACAGTTATTTTTTTATTAGCTATGTGTCAAATGTATCTAAAAATTCCTCTGTGTATGAAACCTTATTGTCTCTTAACCTTTCCTTCCTGTGCTGCCATGGTTACTTGAAGTATTGCTCATGATACTTCTAAAATACTGTAAAACCCTCAGCACTGAAAGACCCGAGTACAATGTCTAAAGGAAAGGATTTTGTGCAGACCCTCCAACACAACCTACTTTGCAAACATCATTTGTTCAAAGGAATGGGTTCTTATGTAGCAATAGATGATAAATAGTTGAAAAACACTTGCCAAAGATTTTGGCTTATATAAGAGACGAAAGGTTACCATCCTAGCTACTATATTGGGTTGTTTATATATGACCTATGTGTTACCTCCAGCCAAAAGAGTAACCGGCAAAAATGTCCACCTCTCCTAATTTTTACCAGATGCTTACAAACCAAATCAAAATTCCTTTTAACACAAAGAAAGGATGCAACAAACAGTATGGTAAAACAAAAACATAAAGAAACCAAAGGCTACTTCTATAGATTCTGCATCTTACCATAGCAAAGCTGTCATAAATCTTCAGAAGATAGGTCATAACCTTCTGTATTCAGCATAGAGCATAGTTGAAAAAATGATTTATCTGGATTTCAAAGGGAACAGGAAAAAAGATGTCAACTTAACAAATCTATAGTCCTTGCTGATTATTAACATAAAAAAGCAAGGTGCTGAGAACCATTAATTCTCCTTACAGTTTATACTTAGAGACATCACAGCAAATAAATAGTTGAGGGTCAAATATATTCAGGGAACTAAAAGATTTTGTGTGGAAGGGATGGGTGCTCTAGTTAGGTAGTAGACTATTCCCTTGAGGGATGGGTGCTCTAGTTAGGTAGTAGACTATACCCTTGAGTAAAGATGTTTTTAGTTCTTAGATTTTTGTCTACTCCTTTTGTTTAACCACCTCAGCTCTGGAAAGTTTTACCCCCTTCATGGCTTAGGCCATTTTTTGCTTTTTAGCACTGCACTACTTTAACTGGCAATTGCGCGGTCATGCAACTTTTATTTGATCACCACTGTTTTTTTTTTTTGCAATATGAATAAAAAAAGGCAGACATTTCTTTTTAAAAAATAACAATATTTTTTTCTTTCTGCTATAAAACATATCCGATTTAAAAAAAATCAAATTTCTTCATAAATTTTGACCAAATTGTATTCTGCTACATGCCTTTGGTAAAAAAAATCCCAATAAGTGTAGATTGATTGGTTTGCGTGAAAGTTATAGCATCTACAAACTATGGTATATATATTGGATTTTTTTTCTACTAATGGTGGTGATCAGTGACTTATAATGGAACTGCGATAATGTGGCAGGCAATCTGACACTGGGGGGATGTTTAGTGTATGTACTGTGTGATGACGCAGGTCCTAGTCATAAATAATCAGCTGGGACCTGCTGATCGACTTGTGTTGCAGCGAATGACAGAACAGTCATCGGGGTCCGCGCGAGCGGGCCCAGAAGAAAGCCGCAATGTACAGGTACATAACTGTGCCTATGTAAGCCGATCTGCCACAGTAAATGTACTGCAGTGGGTCGGCAAACAGTTAAATAGGAGGTATCCAACAGAAGATTGGAGCATAGCGCACACCTTTGCATAAACATTAATTTATTTGACATTAGAGAGCCCCATTCTCATATGAACCATCTTTAAAGCTTGCCTTCAGGATTCCTATTGGCTGCTTTTTCCTGTAGACTAGTAACCTCAGCCTGCGGTTCATGTACTGGGTGACCAGTCTCCTTACCACTTATACAGCCTGCAAGGAAACATAGTGTAGTGCCCAGGCTCTTGAATCTCCACAGAGAGAGATGAAGAATCAGCACCCAGCCGATTGCCACAGCGATGCAGATCCGCTGGCTTGAATTGTCACGATAACCTACCAGGCCACAAAGTCTGTGTCTGTGCGAAGACAGTGGGCTCCAACCACCCTCACCCACCTTAACCATCCCTCTGGTATCTGTGGTTTATTCAGTACTCAGGAACACAGTATGTATTGGCAGTGGGACTACAGCTCCCAAGATCCTTTGCTGTATTATTGGTTTGAACTGGATGGACTTGTGTCTTTTTTCAACAAGGCTAACTATGTAACTATGTATCCCAGGAGGTTCTCTCCTCCTCTGCTGACCGAAAGTGATGTAGTTATCTGAGTACTGGGCACTATTGGGAAGACACTTAATCCATAACACCACTTGTCAGTGCCCCTTGATTTTCTATAACACAGCTGGAACCTGATACATCTGGATATATTGAAATAGAATGAAAATGGAAATAGTCATTCAACAAAATGGAGGAGAACACCACCACAGTAAATCAATCTTTTGAAGGTTTTGATTAATTCTCAGATGATTTCTTTCAAAAAGGTAAAGAGATATTCAAAAGCAGAGTCTTTTGTGAGTAACGTTGCAAGGTCTGGAATGTGGGATAAGATTTTTTTATCTGAATTGTGGAAGACTTTGCTTGAAAAGTTTTATGTTTCATTTTGTAATTGGATCAAATCTTTACTTTAGAATCAATCATAAGAATTTTGAATTCAGCTGCAGGGTAGAAATATGGTGCATCTAGACAGGGATGATTTGTTGATTTTAGCTTTAATTGTCTGCATATGTTATTGATGACTTTTTGTGCACACTTAACATATAAGATAGCGATCTTCGTTAAGATCAAGACATGGGAGTTTATTTACTAAAACTGGAGAGTGCAAAATCTGGTGCTGATCTGAATAGAAAGAAAGAAGCTTCCATTTTTGTTTTTGTCATGGCTTAATTGAACAAGCTGAACTTAGAAGCTTTTTTGGCTACCATGTACAGCTGCACCAGATTTTTGCACTCTCCTGTTTTAGCTAATCAACCGCATTGTATGTGTTTGTAGAAATGCTTTTTATGTGTTGTAACTGGCATGCACATCTCCTCTTTAACAAAGTCATACGACCTCCTTAGAGTGTATAAACTATTTCATTGGCTTATATCTGTAATAAACATGAGTTTCTTTAGGGGATAATAACAATGGATTAAAGATATCCATAAACATAGGATTCTGGCCATAAGGTTTGATTGCAGCATGATGATGGGATATGCATGAATAAATAGACTGCATGTGCTTAATTCCTGTGTAGACAAACCCAGTGCTAGACTTATTGCCTTACCTCTAGGGAATAATAGTAATCAGCAAGAAAAAAATCACCACAGTTGATCACTCAGTGGTGCAGAGCCCATATAATTGTCCTTCTATTTAATGGTTAGGAGCTTCACAGGATATGATTATCCTTTGCCTATGGGTTATTTTAGTGATGTCCCCAGAATATTGCAAACTGGTTCTTTGTTTCCCTGTTAACAGCATTTCACTCCTCTTCGTGCAAAGATTCCTTAGTTTGTCCTATTTTGCTCATGATGTCCTGGGCCTGATGGATTCTGGGGAAATGTCCTTTCCATGGTGCAGCATCCCTTGCATAGATAAACAGCTTAATTGCCTTTAGTAAATCAACCCCTTAACATGTAACCTAATTCCTAAAAGGAGCCCTTAACACCCCCACTCACCACATTTAACCCTAAACCTGTATCTTAACTTTTCTTCACTTCACTTTCCTAACCTTAACATTTAACACTAAAGTCAGCCATAGCACTTACCCTTACTACTTAACCCATACTAAAGCGTGCCCTTAGCACTTAAACAGATGGTACCTGCAATCTGGTAATGAACAATTTAAGCACAATGCCTAATTCAGAAACAGTTTAATTCACAATTCAGAAAACATTAAAACGGGAACTAATATTCCACACATTCGTCACCTCCCTGGTTCCTGCTGTACTTGCCTCCATGGGTTTTACAATTTCACCATCCACACAACCCACTGCAATTGCCTTGGGGTTTCAAAAGTGTTTTGTTCTTCCTCTTCTTTCTCTTTGCATTCTGGGACCGATCAGTGCAGTTCTGATTGGTTAGCACTGGCATATGACCCTAGGGAAAGAAGAGGTAGAACAGCACAGGTTTCAAACCTCAGTAATGTTGCACTGGGCTGGATGGTGAAACTGTATCATCCATGGAGGTAAGTGCAACGAGGGTGGGGGGTTATAGATGGTGTAGGGTTTTAGTTCACCTTTTCTTTTTTTTAACATTCCAGGTGATAACTAGGGAAGGGAATTTATATTTCTCAGACTTTGATATTAATAAACAACTGCATATCTCCCCTAATCAACAGGAAGCAATCAGTGTAGCTCCTAATCATGTGACCACCATGACAGCTATTATGTGGCGATTTTATGCAGCATCAATGTGGGGTGTTGCAGGTGCCTTAGTCCACTGACCTTACAGTATAATTAGGACTCCCAGTCCCACTTTGTTTGCATTTATCTATCTATCTATCTATCTATCTATCTATCTATCTATCTATCTATCTATCTATCTATCTATCTATCTATCTATCCTCTACATCATGAAAGTTTCTTATATTTTAAGATACTTATTCTAAATGCAGGAGTTAACATCATTAAGTAAAATAAGACTGTCTGAAAAAGCGGAGGAGCTGAGGGTAGGATGTGTGAATCAGTGAGAGAGAACAGATCCTTTCTAATTAATTAGGGACCTTTTAACGATCTTTGAGAACAAACAAGTTGTACTTTTCATTAAGGCTGCATGGCATATGTTGCTCTTCAAGTGACTAAATTGTGGTAAAGTGTTTTCTGTCTTTCATACTTCATGAAGTCATGGGTTTTCTGGTTGAAGCAGCTGGGCCAATTTGAGTTTAAAAAGGCATTTTACACTCTTCCAAGGTCACAGCAGTCTTACTAAAGAATATGCTCCTTCATCTTTTTTTCATTTTTTTTCTGTGTGGAATAAAAGAAAAAAACATTGCTTGAAAAAAGGCATTTGTCAACAGGCAAAATTCCCGTTCCCTAAATATGCTTTTTTGAAACCAAACTGACTTTTTAAAAGGCTGTAAAAGAGAACAAAGTGAATCTGTATTCGAAAATAAATTAATATTGTGCAAACGGCTAAACAAACTCTTACAAATTGCATTCTGGCTATAATAGTAAAAGATAGTTTGCCTGTGCTACTAATGCCTGTGACGCCAGATAACAAGGTTTGGTTATAAACACACAGATCACCTACAATGAGACTCTCTTCAGCCCGCAGCACTTGTTATGCAGCACTGAAGTCTAAGAAGTGGAATATACTAATTTGGGCTTTTAAGAAAGGATTGGATTCAAAGATGATTAGATTGACAATTTGTGTTGGAGGTAAAGGATATCTACACTGGAGAATATACTGCAGCTAACCTCTCTTTAGATGGGATGGCTACATTTGTTTTCTTTTTTTTTTCAGGCAAAGAGCATTTTTAGCAGGTACAGAAAATACCTGTTGATCTTGCTTGAAATGCTGTGTCCATCTGAGCTGAAATTACATAGTTACATAGTTGGTGAAGTTGAAAAAACACACAAGTCCATCCAGTTCAACCTGTGTGTGCGTGTTTATGTCAATAGTACATTGTATATCCCTGTATGTTGTGGTCGTTAAGGTGTCCATCTAATTGTTTTTTGAAATTATCGATGCTCCCTGCTGATACCACTGCTTGTGGAAGAGAATTCCAGCCACATCCTTACCACTTTGACAGTAAAGAACCCTCTATGCAGTTTAAGGTTAAACCACTTCTCTTCAAATGTTAGTGAATGGCCACATGTCTTTTTAAATTTCCTTTCACTGAAAAGTTTTTTTCCTGTGCTCACCAGGTCACCAATACGGTATTTGTACATCAATATCATATCCCCTCTCAAGAGTCTCCTCTCCAGAGAAAATAAGTTCAATGATTGTAGTCTTTCCCCATAGCTGAGGACCTCCAGTCCCTTTATTAGTTTTGTCGCCCTTCTCTGGAATCTCTCCAGCTCCAGCACATCCCTCCTGAGCACTGGTGCCCAGAACTGGACGGCATACTCAAGATTCGGCCGGACCAGAGTCTGAATTATTGTTTTATCTCTGGAGTGAATCCCCTTTTAATGCATGCCAATATTTTGTTGGCTTTGCTTGCATCAGCCTGGCATTGCATGCCATTGCTGAGCCTGTCATCTACTAGGACCCCAGGTCCTTTTCCATCCTAGATTGCCCAAAGGTTCTCCCCCTAGCGGGTAACTTGTATTCATATTTTTGGCACACAAATGCATTGGCTTAAATTTTTCAACATTAAACCTCATTTGCCATGTAGTTGCCCACCCCGTTAATTACTTCAGCCCCAGAAGGATTTACCCACTTTCTGACCAGGCCATTTTTTTCGGATACAGCACTGTGTCGCTTTAACTGACAATCACGTGGTTGTGTGATGTACCCAAACAAAATTGACATCCTTTTTTCCCATAAATAGAGATTTCTTTTGGTGGTATTTGATCATCTCTGCAGTTTTTATTTTTTGTGCTATAAACAAAAAAAGAGTGACTATTTTGAAAAAATATATATTTTATTTACTTTCTGCTATAATAAACATCCAAAAAAAAATATAAAATTTATATAAAAAAATGAATTTATTCATCAGTGTAGGCCAATATGTATTCTTCTACATATTTTTGGTAAAAAAAAATCACAATAGGCGTATATTGATAGGTTTGCGCAAACGTTATTGCGTCTATAAACTATGGGATAGATTTAGGGACTTTTATTTTTTTAAATTCTTTTTACTGGTAATGGCTGTGATTTTTAGCAGGACTGTGACATTACGGCAAACAAATCTGACCCCAAATGACACTTTTTGGGGAACAGTGACATTATTACATTGATCAGTGCTATAAAAATGCACTGATCAATGTAAAAATGACACTGGCAGGGAAGGGGTTAACAGTAGGGGGCGATCAAGGGGTTAACTCTGTGCCCTAGGTGTGTTCTAACTGAAGGGGGATGGGCTGCCAGGTACATGACAGAGAGCACTGTTCCCGATCACTGGGAACAGAAGGTCTCTGCCATGTCATCTGTCAGAACGGGCATCCACCTTGTTTGCATAGGCAGATCCCTGTTCTGCCTCTGTACAAGGTGATTGCGAGTGATTGCAAGGCGATTACAGCTATGGCGGTTTGCGCAGGAGAGCCGACCTGCTGCAATAAAATGAAGGCGGCTGGTCGGAAAGTAGTTCATTTGTTTAGGTCTTCTTGCAAATTTTCCACATTCTGCGTAGAAGTTATTGCCCTGCTTAGCTTTGTATTGTCCACAAGTACTGAGATTGGGCTGTTTATCCCATCTTCTAGATCGTTTATGAATAAATGAAACAGGATTGGTCCCAGGACAGATCCTTGGGGGACCCCATTTTCTACACCAGACCATTCAGAGTAATCGCCATTGATCACCACCCTTTGGACTAGCCCCTGTAGCCAGTTTTCAGTCCAGGTACTCACCCTATGGTCTATGTCTACAAACCTTAGTTTGCACAGTAAACATTTGTGGGGAACTGTACTGTATTGAATGCCTTTGCAAAATCCAGATACACCACATCCACAGGCCTTCCTTTATCTAGATGGCAGCTCACTTCTTCATAGAAGGTTAATAGATTGGTCTGGCAAGAACGATTCTTCATGAATCCATGTTGATTACTATAATGATACCATTTTCATTACTGAAATCCTGGATATAATCCCTTATCATCCCCTCCAATTGCACACTATTGACGTTAGGCTAACTGGCCTGAAGTTCCCAGGGATATATCACGGCCCTTTTTTAAATATTGGTGCCATGTTGGCTTATCTCCAATCAGCTGGTACCGTTCCAGTCAGTAAACTGTCCACAAAAATGAGGAACAATGGTCTGGCTATCACCTAGCTGAGTTCCTCGAGAGCCCTCGGGTGTAAGTCATCTGGTCCCTGTGACTTATTTTTTTTTTCAATTCTTTATTTATTGAGAACACACAGAATGTACAGAGACCTATAACAGTGTAAAACTGGTACAGTTCATTACATGAGTTGCCCCACTTCTGACTAACAAAACAACAGAAAAAAAACTAATTTGTCCAAACTTGGGGCTTGGTAATGTTGAATATGTCAGGTGCGGCTCACGGAGGTCTCTGTCTCCTGCATGGCTTTTAACTTATTAAAGAAATGCAAAAATAAAAAAAACAGGACAAAAAAAAAAGGAAGGGGAGGGGGGGAAGGGTACCAGAAGAGAGGGGGGGGGAAGGGGAAACGAAAGAAAGGGCAGTAAGCAGAGCCTATATAAAAAGAAGAAAGGGGGATAAGAGAAAGGGCCTCCAATTGCCCATCCCCCCCATGCCCGAGAATTACAGCCTCTTCCCCAAACAGGGGGGAATTCCTCAGATCATGCTGCCAGCAGTTTGGTGTACTCCGCGGAGAAGACAAAATCGTGCCAGTAGAGCCATTTCCTAGTAAACTTTTCCCTGATACCTCTCTCTGTGGCCACCAAGTCCTCCATTGCATTGATCTCAGCTACCTTCCTCAACCAGACCGCAATCCCTGGTGGTTGCGTCTGCTTCCAAAAGAGGGGGATACAGCTCTTCGCTGCCGTGAGCAGGAGCGGCAATATGGATTTCCGGTAAGCCTTCGTTGGTATGTCATGATGATGTAGTAAGAACAATGCCGGATCCCTCGGCAGCACCCGGTCCGTGAATTTTTGGAGAATTTGATGGACTCCCGTCCAGAATGGCTGGATCAGCCTACACGACCAAAAGATATGTAGCAGGGAGCCCCTCTCCTCTCCACACCTCCAACAGCTCTCTGTGCACTGGGGGAACATCTTGTGAATTTTCACTGGGGTAAGGTACCAGCTGGTCATCACCTTAAACCCTGCCTCCTGATGCTTCGCGCATATCGAGGTCTTAAGGTTAAACATGACAATCCTGTCCCTTTGTTTTTCCGTCAGCTGAAGTCCCAAATCAGCCTCCCACCTCTCCAAATAGGGGGGGCTGAAGCCTGGCTTAGGAGCTATTAGGAGCTGGTATGTCAGTGAGACAGCGTGCTGCAAAGGGGACTGCTCTAGACACCATTGTTCGAATGGAGTGAGACTTCTCTGAAATGACCCCGGCCATGGCAGAGAATCTATAAAGTGGGCTAATTGGACCTTTTGCCAAAAGGACAAGCCACCTAGAGCCGGGTCATCCAGTATTTGCTGCCTGGACATCCATTTACCCTGCACAAGAAAGTGACGGACTTAGGAGCGTCCAACTGTTTTCAGCCCTCGAAAGTTGCTGTCCCCGAGGCCCGGACTGAAGGCCGGGTTGCCAGAAATCGGAATCAATGGAGAGGGCTCCGGCGCCCTTTCCATCTCGTCGAATGCCCTCACAGCTACTCTCCTCGTCTCGCCTATCGTCGGGTGTTTCAGCACCTGGGCTGGCAAATTCAGCCGACACCAGGGCACTGCCTCCAGAGGCATCCCCGCCAGGCTTCTCTCCAACCTTACCCACTGTTTGAGTGAGTCATGACGACACCAATCCAGGACTCTAGTCAAGTGGCAAGCCACATGGTACCATTGGGCATCTGGCAGAGCCATACCCCCATGCAGCTTCGGAAGTCTAAGGATCGATTGTGCTAGACGGGGAGGCTTTAGGGCCCACAAGAAGGTCAAGAATGTCCTGTTTACGGCCCTGAGAAAGGCCCCCGGGATCCTGATCGGTAATGCTTGTAGGAGATACAGTAGATGAGGGAGAACATTCATTTTGATGATACTGCATCTACCAAACCAGGAAAACAACCCCTTTTGCCGCGCCTGCATATCTCTTTTGATGGCAGCTAGCAGTGGGGGGAAGTTGAGCTCGAATACTTCTTCCAGGTTTCTTGGTACTAATGTCCCTAGATATTTTATATGTGACGAGGCCCACTTAAAGGGAAAATCTTCCCGTAGTAGTGCTGCCAAGGTCGCCGGCATAGACACGTTCAACGCCTCCGATTTCTGGAAATTAATCTTAAATGAGGATAGCGCATTATAAGTCTTCAGTTCTGCCATCAAATTTGGCACTGAGATCAAGGGTTTGGTCAGAAAGAAAAGTAAGTCATCCGCAAAGGCAGCGACTTTCGGGGCCAATGTATCAGTTAAATGTAACCCTGCAATGTTTGAGTTATTCCTTACGGTCCGTAGGAAAGGCTCCAGGGTAATGATAAAAATCAGGGGGGAGAGGGGGCACCCCTGCCTCGTACCATTAGCGACCCCAAAGGATGTAGATAAGTGACCATTAACTTTGACCTGAGCGGATGGGCATGAGTAGATGGCCCGTATCCACTGCATCATTCTCTGACCCAGTCCTGGGGCTCGCAACGTCTCCGTCAGGAATAACCAGTCTACCCTGTCAAATGCTTTTTCAGCGTCCGTCGACAGGAGTAGCATGGGAATCCCCCTGGACTGGGGGCCGCATAGATCAGATTGAGTGTCTTTGTGGTGTTGTCCCGCGCTTCCCGCGCAGGGACAAACCCCACTTGGTCATCATGAATTAGTTGCGGGATCAACGTCCCCATTCTGGAGGCAAGAATTTTGGTGAATATCTTCAGGTCGACGTTCAGTAATGAAATAGGTCGATAATTCTGACAAAGCAGAGTGTCCTTGCCCTCTTTAGGGATTACGGTGATGTGGGCTCGAAGCGTATCTATTGGTAAGGTGCCACCCTCCCCTGCCGTGTTGTAAGCTGATAGGAAGTGCAGAGTCAAAAGGTCCCCGAAGACCTTGTAATATAGGAGGGTGAACCCATCTGGGCCCGGGGATTTGCCTGGTTTCATGTGTGCTATAGCTGCTGCCACTTCCTCCCTTGATATTGGCCTCTCCAGGGCAGCCACTTCCTCCTCCGAGAGGCAAGGTAATCCCGACTGATGTAAGTAGGCCTGGATACTCGCTTGTTTAGAGGCCAAGTCTCCATCCGATTCGGGCCTGGGGAGATTATACAGAGCCTCATAGAACTTCCTGAATGCTCCCGCAATCTCCTCAGTGGTGTGTAGTTTAGTCTGGTTGTCCCCTAATATCTCTGACACAAAGGAACGAGCCCTCTGATCTCTCAGTGCCCTTGCTAGCAGTTTTCCACACTTGTGCTGTGTTCATAGAAAGTTTTCCTACACTTGGCAATTGCTGCTTTCGCCCTGACCAAGGCCAGTGACTGTAACTGATTGCGTAAAGCAGTGAGATCCGCCAACGCCTTAGCCGCCAGCGACTGTTTGTGAGTGGCCTCTAGGGACCTGATCCGCAACAGCAGGTCCGCCATCTGATTTGATCTGGCTCTTTTGATTCGGGCCCCCACCTTAATGAGAACCCCTCTTACGTAGCTTTTATGGGCCTCCCAAATCATCAGCGGAGAGCTATCTGGCTGTACATTCCTGTCAAAGAACTCCTTCAACTCCCTCATAATCTCCTCCTTAGTCTCTGGAGTTTGGAGTAAAGAATCATTCAGCTTCCATAGCCATGGAGCCGGGACCAGGGCCAATAAATCTATATCCAAAAAGACCGGAGTGTGATCCGAGAATGTGATGGCGCCAATAGACGAGGACACCACTCTGGAGAGGAGTGACTGGGGCACCAAGAAGAGATCAATTCTCGTGTAAGAATCATGAGGGTGTGAATAGAAAGTATAGTCTCTATGCGCGGGGTGAAGAACTCGCCAAACATCTATCAGGTTAAAGGCATGTAAGTTCTTCTTCAGGCGCTTCAGCGCTGCATAGGACATCTGGGACGTACCTCTGGAGGAATCCAGAGCCGGATCCAGAGTGAGATTCAAATCTCCCCCCGCGATCACAGCCCCCTCAGCAAAATCTCCCAGTTTAGCAAGAATTAGCTCCAGAAATTAAATCTGGTTCGAGTTAGGGAGATACAAGTTGACCAGGGTGACCAACGTACTTCCCAGCCTCCCCTTTACGAATAGAGCTCTGCCCTCCACATCGCTCCAGTGATCTACCAACTGCCAAGCCAGCGAGCCACGAATCAGTATGCTCACCCCTCTGGACTTGGAGTCCGGTGATCCGCCATGGTAGGCCGTCGGAAAGTACCGGTTTTGAAGTTTAGGATGCCCGCTGGCACGAAAATGCGTCTCCTGGAGAAAACAAATCTGGGCTTTCATGCTCTTCAGGTTTGAGAGCACCATGGATCTTTTTTCTGCGGTGTTAAGCCCTTTCACATTAATGGAGACCAGGCGAACTGGTGCCGTGTCCCCGTTCCCAGCCATAAATACTGACGAGGGGGGACGAGCAATCGAGCACAGAACCTAGTAAGGAGGAGGGGGTCCAATCAGGGAAGGGGAAGGGGGGGGGGGAAAGGGAGACAAAAGAGAGGGGGGGAGAAAAGGAAAAAAAAAAGTAAAATGTATCCAAAAAAGGAAAAAATATATCAAAAACACTAAAACGCCACCGGCGTATGAGATCTAGTCTCTGTAACACCTAAAAGGCGGTTGTCAATACCGCCCTTACGGTGTAGGCCTAATTGGGGGCAAAAAAGTTGAACACAGCCAAGGTTAGAGAGCTCCCATCCCGCCCTTGGCCTAGTTAGATCAATCTTCAAAAAGTCAAATAGTATCGCTAACTGTGCCCATGCATATAAAGCAAAACATTTTAACACTAGAACAATATGAAGAGAACATACCATAGTTGGTCACGCCTCCCCAGGTCTCCCCCCGCGTCCCCCCTCAGACACCTCAAGAGTGCCCGCTTTGGGTCAGGACGCAGGCGAAACCCTGCCGAGACCACCCTTTGACAGGTGTGTGCAATCAAGATATTCGGTCGCTGGCCAGCTCAAGGACCCGGCTCAGCTAGAGCAGAGATCCGACTGAGAGAGGTAACTATTAAATCCACCAAATACATGGGGAGAAAGAACAATAAAAAACAATAACAATGTGAATGCCCCTCATAAGAACACTTGTGAGTCATAGATCCCCTCATCAGCTCGTAGAATATCAACCTCCCCCTCCCCCCCACCCCAAACCCCCACCGCGGCCCGCCCCCCAATACAGTATATTCTGGCAGCTTCCCACCTAATGGTGCCCCTAAATGCTCTCCACGCCAGGTTTAAGCACCGGGAAATAGAGGAAGCGCTGGTGGGCGGGGACATAAACCTCTGGAGTGAGCAGAGAAAATACAAAAACAAAGGGGAGGGGGGGCAAGGGGGGGAAGGGCACAGCACCCGGGGGGGCGGACCGGGAAGGAACCGGACAGGACGAGGCAAGCCCTCCCGGAAGAGTCCGACACCCCTCCAGAACAGGCTGTTCGCAGATTCAAATTGCTGGCATCCAGGGCAGGGAAAGCATATGTGAAATATTTACAGTTATCACAATCTAAATCCCCCTATACCGCTCTATGAATCCTCATATGCTGGAGACCTTTATGATGTCAAACATCGCTCTCCCCCCTGCTCAACATATGTCCAGTCTTTTACCCTTCGATGTGATCCGGAGAGTGCGAGCCCCCCCTGCAACTCCCGAACTCCTGACAGTCTCTCCATCCAGCCTGCTATTACCTTAAAGGAGAGCTCCCGTCCCCAGTCCCCCGTCCACCCCCAAAGAACCCAGAGTTCAGTCAATGAAGGGATCCCCAACGTGGGCATTCACTTATCTGCAGCATAGAGTGTCACATCTCAGGGTCCGACGCCCGGATTGGAGTCGGCTCCCTCTCTCCCCCTCTTCTCCTCCTCATCCGTCGTGGCAGGCCGGTCCTGGGGGTTCTGACGGTCTGGCGGAAATCACTCCCCGTGAGCAGGCAACGCCAGTCCGGTATCTGAATGGGCTCCCTCTCCAAGAAAGCAAACAGGCCCGGCAGGTCATCCACATGTCTCAGGGTGTATGAGGCAGTTCCCTTGCGCACCGAAAGCTGGAGAGGGAATCCCCAGCGATACGAGCACTCCGCTCTACGGATCAGTTCCAATAAAGGCTTCAGCATCGCTCTTCTCTGTAATGTAGCTCTGGAGATATCCGGGAAGATGGAAATGGCGGCCCCGTCGAAGTCAACTGTCCCCTTCGACCAAGCCGCTCACAGTACCCGCTCCCTGTGTGCGTACCGATGCAGGCGGCATATCACATTCCTGGGGCGCTCTGGGTCTACCGGCTTAGGGCCCAATGCCCGATGCACATGATCAAACTCCAGGTTGTCTGGCATGTCAGAGTCCAGCACCCTATTCAGGATCGCCTTCACTGTCTCCTGCAACTGCTCCGGGGTGGACGCCTCTGGCAACCCCCGGAGCCGGAGATTGTTCCTCCGGCTCCGGTTCTCCAAGTCCTCCATACGTAGTTGGGTTTCCACCAGGTTCTCCTGCTGGCACCTCCTGTCTTGCTCCAGCTGGGACACCCGCCGCTCCAAGGCCCCCACCGCCGACTCCCCTCTAGAGAGCCTCTCGTCCAGCTGTCTGACCTCCGTGCGCACTTGCATGAAATCTCTGCGGTGTTGTTCCTCAACTCGGAGTACCAAGGCCTCGATGTCCGCCTTCATGGGGAGGGTGCGCAGCAGAGCCCGAATGTCTGCGTCGTCCTGCTGGGTCTGTGTCGGCGGTCCCAGGTTACTGATGGATCCCGCCGACGGGTCCAATAGGGCAGGGAGACCCGATAACGAGCCGGCTCCAGGCGAGCGCTCTGCGGTCATGGTAGCTGGCCCCGTGCTAGGCCTAGGCGCTCCACGCGGCCTCTCTGCAGCTGGGCTTGGAGAATCCCCAAAAAAACGGCTGATGGAGGACGACGAAGGAGTCTTAGCTGTTCCCCTGGTTCTCCTGCGTTTCGGAGGGCTCATGACCAACAAATTAACTGGATAAAGGGCACATTAGCAGGTTAAGGCCGGCTTCCGGTCGGGAGCTCAAGCCAAGAGCATCCTCACTCCGCCATGTTCAAGCCACGCCCCCCTGTGACTTATTTTTGTTAAGTGTTTCAAGTCTATTTCTGATTCTGTCTTCTGATAGCCATGAGGGTGCTTTCTCTGACATGTTATTAACCACTTCCTTACCCGGCACTTAAACCCCCCTCCTGCCCAGACCAATTTTTGGCTTTCAGCACTGTCGCATTTTGAATGACAATTGCGCGGTCGTGCGACGTTGTACCCAAATAAAATTTGCGTCCTTTTTTTCCCACAAATAGAGCTTTCTTTTGGTGGTATTTGATCCCCTCTGCGCCATTTCTGATCGCCGCTATAAACAAAAAATGAGCGACAATTTTGCAAAAAAGAACAATATTTTTTACTTTTTGCTAAAGTACAAATCCATTAAAAAAATTATTCATCAGTTTTGGCCGATATATATTCTTCTACATATTTTTGGTAAAAAAAAAAATCGCAATCGGCGTATATTGATTGGTTTGCGCAAAAGTTATCGCGTCTACAAACTGGGAATTGATTTATGGCGTTTTTATTATTTTTTTTTTTTTTACTAGTAATGGCGGCGATCTGCGATTTTTATTGGGACTGCGATATCGGGGCGGAAATGTCGGACATTTTTTACACATTTTTGGGACCAATGACATTTATACAGCGATCAGAAATTTAAATGTCCACTGATTACTGTATAAATGTCATTGGCAGTGAAGGGGTTAACCAGCAGGGGGCAGTGAAGGGGTTAATAAATGTTCCCTGGGTGTGTTCTAACTGTGGGGGGGCAGGGCTGGCCGGGACATGACAGATCTAACTGATCCCAGTGACAGGGATCAGTAGATCTGTCCTGTCCCCTGTCACAGAACGGGGAACCGCCGTGTTTACAACGGCGGTTCCCCGTTCTGAGGCTCCTGAAGGTGATCGGCGGGTCCGGGCGGACATCGAGTCCGCCCGACCCGCGGGCACGCTCGCGCAGCGTGCGGCTCGCACGCGCGCGCGCCGCCGCTGCCGCCAGGTGGCGCGCGGGAGCATGCGCAGTGGAGGACGTCCATGGACGTCCTCCGGGCATTTCAGATCCGCGCTGGAGCCGTACTTTGGCTATAGCGCGGATCTGAAGTGGTTAACATGAAAATTACAGTCTTGGTTACTGTATCCCCATGTTTCTTTTGTGAAGACTGAGGAGAAGAATATATTCAAAACCTTTGCCACCTCTCTGTCTTTTGTAACCAAATTCCCTTCATCATCCTTTATGAGGCTGATTTGTTCTGGCTTCCCTTTCTTACTATTTATATACTTTAAGAATTTCTTGGGATTTTTTTTTACTCTCCTCCACTATATGCCTTTCATGTTCTCTCTTAGCCGCTCTGTTTTCACGCTTACATTTTTTATTACCTTCTTTGTAAAGTTGGAATGCTGACAATGACCCCTCAGCCTTGTATTTTTTTGAGGGCCTTATCTTTTGCTTTTATATGCATTTTTACAATGGAGTTTAGCCATCCAGGATTGTTTTAGCTCTTTTAAATGTATTTCCCACTGAAATGCACTGGCCAATACCTTTATTTAATATGCTCTTAAAGCACACCCATTTTTCCTCCATATTCTTTGTTCCTAGGATTTTATCCCATTTAATATCATCTAGTAGTGAGCGCAGTTTAGGGAAGTTGACTCTTTTGAAATTCAGTCTCTTTGTATTACCCTTGCGCTTCCTATTTCTGTGATTTATACTGAAAATAATTGACCTGTGGTTGCTGTTTCCTAAGTTGCCCCGTATTTCTACATCTGCGATCAGGTCTGTATTGTTAGTAATCAGTAGGTCTAGTAATGCGTTTTCTCTTGTTGGTGTGTTCACCATCTAACCCATGAACTTGTCCTGTAAGACATTGAGGAAATGGCGAGCCTTAGACAATTGCACGGTTCCTTCTGCCCAGTCTATATCTGGATAATTAAAATCCCCCATTATAATGACATTTCCCATCCTTGCCACCATTCCAAACTGTGATAGAAGGTCCACCTCCCCATCTTCCCTCTGGTTAGGGGGCCTATAGTATATGCCCAGAATTACTTTCCCCTTAATTTCCTCCCTTTGAAGCTCTACTCATAAGGATACTACCTCCTCCCTAGCTCCATTAGTGATGTCGTCCCTCACATTTACTTTCACATCATTCTTGATATATACCCCTCCCCCTCAACCATGAGAGCTGTCAAACCAAGTGTCTGAAATTCCCACAAAATTGAAATCCTCCTCATACATAAGCAGCTCCAGTTCTCCCATCTTGTTAGCCAGACTACTAGCATTAGTGTACAAGCCCTGTAGTTTTGTCTGGTTGCATACTATTTCCTTGTTAGTAGTGTTGAGCGAACCCGGACTGTAAGTTCGGGTCCGTACCGAACTTTCGGGTGTCCGTGGCACGGACCCGGACATTTCAAAAATCGTTCGGGTTCGGTCCGGGGTTCTGCTATTTTACTCCACGTGTTGAGAAGTGCCTGTGGGCTTTCAAGCCATGCCTGGGCTTGAATGTCAGGCCCAAGCGAGTTGTGATGATTGTTCCTTTATCATACGTTGGTCTGTTTTGATGTCCCGAACATGTGATTACGATCATCAGACCGATTGTTCTACCCTCTTGACCTCGACGAATACATACTCCTCCTAAAGTTAAAACACCCTTAAAGTCTGTGAACCAAACTGTCGAGAGTACCAACTCCCCCTCCCCATATATAGTTCTTACTACACTTTCATTTACACTCCCTGCTGTAGTGATTACCTCG
>BLSH010156328.1:215720-227344 GCA_018402905.1 Glandirana rugosa
GCACCCCCCTTCCCATTTTTTTACTTGATTTTAATTTATTTTCCCTATCCCCATTTATTTGTAGGGCACTTGCCCTAGTTTGAAGATGATTTTAGAACAGTTATATGGCTTCTACCGTTAATTAATACTTTTCAGACACAGTTTGAAGATGATCCACATTCACCTCCATTTTTGCTTTTTTTATGTTTTTATTTTTTTAAAAATATTTAAAGTTATTTCCCTGTCCCCATTTTTTTGTAGGGCACTTGCCCTACCCTTACCCCCATTTTACTTCCTTTTGCAGCCCTCTAGGGCTTTCCAGGACTTTGTTACAGCCATTTTTGTGCCTAAAAGTTCGGGTCCCCATTGATTTCAATGGGGTTCGTTGTCCGTGCGATCGTTCGGGTTCCGTCCGGACCCGGACTTTGTCCCAAAGTTCGGATGGACCAGCAGAACCCAAACTTCCAGAGGTTCGCTCAACTCTACTTGTTAGTTGTTATGAGGCTGCAATTTGGATTTGTCAACTTACTTACCTTGGGTTTAGGTATTCTAGTCACCCTATCGCTAATGCCTTCAATATTGCCCACTGAACCTTGTTCCACGTTGGCTAGCTCTACATCTGTACCTTCCCCCATCACCTAATTTAAAAACCCCTCTAACTTTTCACTCAACTTATCTCCCAGCTGAGCTGCACCTTCCCCATTTAAGTCCATCCCTACTAAAGAGACGGTAACTGACTGAGAAGTCAGCCTAGTTCTCCAGGAACCCAAACCCCTCCTTTTTACACCAGCTCCTCAGTAACTTGTTTATCTCCCTAATCTCCCGCTGCCTCTCTGGTGTGGCTCAAGGTACCAGTAGTATTTCTGAGAGTACTACCTACTTCTACTCCTCAATTTTGTCCCTGAAATCATTTTTATGACTCCCCATCTTCCTCTAACTTTGTTATTAGTGTCAACGGGTACCATGACAGCTGGGTCCTCCCCAGCCCCACCCAATAATCTGTCCACCAGAACCACAATGTGCCGAACCTGAGAGCCCAGTAAACAACATACAGTTCGGCACTTACGGTCTTTTTGATAGATAGCCCTCTCTGTCCTTCTAATAATTGAGAAATTAAAGCACAAACGATTTTGTCTTTCTTCTATAAGCACCTTATTCCCCACGTAATAGAATGAAGAGAGTAATACTAACCTGGGTGATGACCATGGTTCCTTTCATAGATATAGCAAAAAGGAGTGAGTGTAGCCTGAAAAAGAAAATGAATGCAGCCACCTCATCGAAGGGCTGGTAAGTTGTAATATACTACATTTTTGCTTTTACAGTAAGTGAATGTATTAATTGATTTACTGATGGTTTAAATGGTGTTAGAACAGTGGTTTCAAATGTAATCTCAGGGAGACACCTACATGGGGTAAACTGCGCATTCAAAACTTTGAATTCCTGGCAACCCCTTTTATGTCTTAGTCAAAGTCTAGAAAGTAAATTATGTACACTATTTTTGCACAGTTCTGCACTGTGCAATAAACTAGCAGTGTTATCGAATAATAAATTCTAAAGGCAAGAACATATGAGAGGGAAACGTCTGGGGGTTTGTTTAAGACTTTTTATGTCTTCTTTTTCTACTCAGTTCTCGTAACAAAATAATAATTCTGTTGAAAAATATCTTGCATGTTCCTAATTCTAAATCCCACATGTGCGATTTGTTGTTAAGAAGGAAAATTTTGGCTTCAAGCATCACTGGCTAATCAACAATATTAGCATAAAACTATACTGGGTTTATGCATTAACAGATAAAAACAAGCAAAATGAAGAGTGTTTTAAGGCAAAAAGGACAGAAAGCTAAGTTACATTGGGGTTCATTTACTAAAGCCGAAGAGTGCAACATCTGGTGCAGCTCTACACAAAAACCAATCAGCTTCCATGTTTTATTGTCAAAGCTTAATTGAAGAAGCTGAAGTTAGAAGCTTGATTAGCTACTAGAGTTGAGCGAACCCAGACTGTAAAGTTCGGGTCTGTACTGAACTTTGGGGTGTTCGGGTCCGGGGTTCTGGTATTTTATTCCACGTGTTGAATAGCTGCCAAGGGCAGCCAATCAACAAGTGTTTCACTGGTTTTCCCTAGAAGCCATCACAGCCATGCCTACTAATGGCATGGCTGTGATTGGCCAGTGCATCATGTGACCCAGCCTCTATATGTGGCTGGAGTCACCGTGCTGCATGTCATATGCTCTCAGGATAGTTTAGGGAGAGGATGCTGCTGGCTCTGTGAGGAACAGATTGCAGAACATCTCATCCTGCATTACTGAACGATCTGATTGTGGACTAGGGAGAGATACTAGTACTGCTGCTTTGAGGGACAGATTGCAGACCTCATCCTGCTGCACAGAACAATCTGACTGGACTAGGTAGCGTCTGTTGCTTTAAGGGAAAGATTATTGTTCTAAAATCACCATCAAGTTGTACAGGGAAAGGTTCCAGCTGTTGCTTTAAGGGAAAGATTATTGTTCCAAAATCATCTCCAACTTGTATAGGAAAAGTCTATTGCACCCGCATAGAGCCATATTATTGTTCTAAAATCATCTACAACTTGTATAGGAAAAGTCTATTGCAGCCCCATAGAGAGCCATATTATTGTTCTAAATTTTAGAACAATAATATGGCTCTATGCGGCTGCAATAGACTTTTCCTATACAAGTTGGAGATGATTTTAGAACAATAATATGGCTCTATGTGGCTGCACTAGACTTTTCCTATACAAGTTGGAGATGATTTTAGAACAATAATATGGCTCTATGCGGCTGCAATAGACTTTTTCTATACGAGTTGGAGATGATTTTAGAACAATAATATGGCTCTATGTGGCTGCAATAGACTTTTCCTATACAACTTGGAGATGATTTTAGAACAATAATCTTTCCCTTAAAGCAACAGCTGGAGCCTTTCCCTGTACAACTTGGAGATGATTTTAGAATCTAAAATAATCTCCAAGCTCTATAGGGAGAGGTTACTACTGTTGCTTAAATGACAGATTATTGTTCCTTGCACAAAATTAAAAAGTGCATCTACGTGATTTTAGCTTAAAAATTATTTTAAGTTATTTCCATATCCCCATTTCTTTGTAGGGCACTTGTCCTACTCTTACCCCCATTTCCCTTCCTTTTGCAGACCTCTAGGACTTGCCAGGACTTTGTTACAGCCATTTTTGTGCCTAAAAGTTTGGGTCCCCATTGATTTCAATGGGGTTCTGGGGTATGGGTCAAAGTTCGGGTCAAGTCCGGACCCGAACCCAGACTTTGTCCGTAAGTTTGGCCAAACCTGCCGAACCCGGACTTCCAGAGGTTCGATCAACTCTTTTAGCTACCATGCACAGCTGCCCCAGAGTTTTGCACTCTCCAGATTTAGTAAATCAACCTAAATGTCGTCCAACAGCAAATGTACAATATATGCCAGGTATGGATGTATAAACAAGTTTCCAAACAACTTAGGAGAAATAAAGAAATTATCTATCTATCTATCTATCTATCTATCTATCTATCTATCTATCTATCTATCTATTTATCCACAAAATTTGTCACTCACTCTCACTACTATAGGTCACTTCATGTTTGGCCTATATACCTGTCCCAAGGCTTCTCAAGGGTGGATCACTTGTCTCTAGTATAGTAACCTGACAAGTGGCTATCTATAGTTTGTAAGAGGAGGCAAGCGCTGTGGATATTGTTTTTATTGTTGACTCAGCTCTTGTAGAAAATTGACTTACACAACAGCAGCCCGATAATTATAATTGAGAGAAATGGCACAGTGAATTTCAAGGTGCAAGTATATATTTCTTCTATAGATTGTTTCGTTTGCATTAGTATGTTGAGGGGGATCAAATGCTGCTTGTCTTCATCCTGTACAGCTTTTGTTAGCTTCCATTTTTTTAATTATAATCATTTTTTTTTGCTTCTAACTCTCTTTCCTTTATTCTCCTGATTCTAACATGATTGCAACATTCCACCTTGCATTGGACTTAGAATGCCACTCAAAGCCAGGGATTGCATTCTCAAGATCCACGGGTAAGGGGGTGCAGGCTTCCAAAATGCCCATTCAGAGCATGTTTCGATCAATCCACCAGAGCTTAATGCTTGGATTGCCTACATACCATTGAAATCTTAATGTTTACACATTTTTCCTAAGGCATATCCATTTTATGTATTATTTTTATATTATTTTAAGTTATTATGAGCTTACATAATAGTTGTTGGATGATTTTGCAGATAAAAATGGAACAAAAAGTCAAAAGAATTATATTCCATTTTCTACAGATCCTTCACACTATGGTTTGTGACTTCTCTTAACAAAGTCACTGAAAAAGAGCCCATGTTGTCTGTCAGTTATATAGATTAATGAAACACGACTGGGAAATAAAAGCAATCAGCTGTGGATTTATGCATACTATTTTCAGTGGACACAAAAGAGAAATGTTCAATAATCTATTGTTCCTAGCTGCAGACATTATTTCAAACAAATGAGAACATTATTAAACTATTTGTTATACAAATGTACAGTATTTTGTCCACTTGATAATTCAATAGTATACAGCAAAGAAAAATGCATTTTTGAACAAGCTGTAATAGTTATATTGTGGGTTTTTTGCAACTGTCATGTAATTATTGTGCGTCTCAATTATTTTTTTTTTTATTTACATTTCACTTAAAGCAAAACATCTGGGACCTGTTTTTCCCACCAACTTAACATGTATAAATAGTATGTATAACACTTATATGCCTCTGGATATACATATGACCGTGAAGAAGCTCTGTATATTTCCTTTCTGATACAAAATTCTATTTAAATAGAAAGAAAATATAAGACATTATGGGTCAATTGACAACTTTGTGGGCTTGCATGTGAAGCATAGGGACCCTAATAAATTGTGTGCAGTAATTGAAAAGGACATTTGAATATTTTGAATATTTTGATTTCTCCTGTGTATAAATGTGTCCTATTGATAAACCAAAACAAAGACACACAAAAGGCAACCAGTCTTTGGCCTTGATGCAATACATTATAGTATGGAACTAGTTTGCAACTTCTCAAATGAAAATTACTATTACTAAAATGATTTATTTGTAAAAAGCCAAGAAAATTAGGAAGTTCAAGTCACAACATTGTATTAGGAGTTAATTGTGTTTTTTATGTATTTACAATCATAACATGATATCTAACTAGACATCTAATTGGTAGTTGGAAGGAAACATCTCCTTTCCCCAATCTGAGCTCTAATGAAGTGCCTATGTAAAAATTACAAAAATATAGTTGCCGGTAGGGTTGTTAATACCTTTAACACATGCTAAAATGGAACATAAAAAGAAATTACAGCAACGGGGAGGCTGCAATTTTAATTAATGGTATCATTAACATTGACAGATTTTAATGAAAAAAACAGCACATTATTAGGCATAACTCTGAGTTTGTGAATATGACCTAAATATAAAATACTAGTGCTCCCTTTAACTGTGGCCACAACAACATTTTCTGTTTCAGAGCAGAAGATTGTGTATATTTGATCCTGCAGTGCTTTGAATGCCAGAAGAGCAGGAGCAGGGCAGAGGTTTAATGGATTTCGGGACCCATTAACTTTTTATGGTTCTCCATAAACTTGCCTTGCTTCCAAATTAGGGAGTCTTAGAAGTGTTTCTGCTAAAATCTGTGCAATAAACTTGGATAGCTTATTCCAGAAGGCTCTCAGCATTTCTCTCACTGCAGCATTCTGGAACTTGAATTGATACTTGCAAATTTTAAGCTGTAAATTTGTGTTTATGCAAATAGTTCTGCAGCAGATTTGAAATGAGAAGTTTGTACCCATGAAGAAGGCTAGATATATCATTGGATTTCTTTAAAAAATCATAACTATGTGGTTAGTGATTTTGTCTTGCTGCAATTTACAAGGCTAAGAATCCACAGTCACTGTATCAATATCTAGAGTTTGCATATGCTACCATATTTGCATGGGTTTTAATCTGGGTGCTCCAGTTACTTGCTTCATCCTTAAACATAGTGGTAGCAGATATCACTTCAAACCAAGTCATCCCAACTGTGTCTGTGTGGTGTGTTTATATGAATGTGGTTGGGATCTAAGACTAATCTTATCTAAAGAAGAGACTTGTATGATGCTGTAATTATAACCTGTAAAATGGAATATATTGAAACTGTATACATGCAATAAATATAAATACCAGGAAGCCTCAAAAGAAATTGTGAGGGTGAAGTGTGAAACCACCTGTCAGGTTTTATTGCTAAATGTGTTCTCGTTGGGGAAATGTACCCTCTCTATTTGTCCTGGGGACCATGGTTGCACCTATTGCACAGCCCCCTACACTGCATTAACTTGCAATTTCACCATGTAATCAAATACTCCTATAAGCTAATAACTTATCCAGCATTAAGAGAAACAAATAAAGGCATATGAGTAGAGTGTCAGAGAACATTTTTGGGAACAGGGTTGACTTTGATAGTGTTTGCTACTGTTATAATTGGAAATAATCTCCCTCAACAATCTTTAAAGCAGAACTGCACCCAAGGGGGAAGTTACTCTTGTTTGCCTCCTTCCCCCTCCTCTTGAACATTTTGCACTTAGATATTTGGGGGGGGGGTACCTTGTTTTAACAGGTACCTGCTCCCACTTCTGACCAGATTGCCTAGGCGATCCCCTAGGGGGTTAAAATAAATAAAAAAACAATGTGGGGTCCCCTCGATTCATACCAGGCCTTTTGGATCTGATATGTATTTTAAGGGGAACCCCATGCCAAAATGTAAAAAAAAAAATTGAGTGGAGTCCCAGTCAAAATCGATACAAGACCCTTAGATCTAAGTGACAATCAACATAAGAAAAATAAATTATTGTGTGCTATTGTCTGACTCTGCATGCTGTTATAATGTTGCAGTCTTACATCTCAGCAATAGCTGTGTATGTTGTTATTCAATTGTATTTTTTTCCTGTCAGTGTAGAAATGTCAGTGCAGTGTCAGTTTATAAGCCTACATGGAGGTTGATATATTTTCTTAAGATGGCCATAGAGGGATCAAAATTTGCCTGGTTCAGCAAGCCCCAGCTAAACTTTGTTCCATGTGTGGCCTTCCCTGTTTGACAGAAGTTGATCATTAGAGTGACTACTGTTAAATGGAAATGCTGTGAAATTTTTCTTGAACAGTTGCTGCAGCTGCTGATTAGTGTATTTTACAACAGAGAACCCCGTTGCCAGAATATAATGTGGATGGAGGAATCCGTTCATTTTACTATTATGAGCCCGCTGAAAAATATGAGTCATCTATGGCCAGCTTTAGTGAACTCATCGCTGATAATTGACACTCTGGCTGAGAGAAAGTTACAATAATCTTACAAACCCATGGAATACATTTATTCATTGTGGTCAGTAATTTAAAAAAAAATACATTTTTAAGAAATATTTTACTCTATTCGAAGATAGGTTAATATGAACTTTTGCATATCCAGTATCTCACAAAAGTGAGTACACCCCTCACATTTTGGTAAATTTTTTATTATATCTTTTCATGTGACAACACTGAAGAAATTACACTTTGCTACAATGCAAAGTATTGAGTGTACAGCTTATATAACAGCGTAAATTTGCTGTCCCCTCAAAATAACTGAACACACAGCCATTAATGTATAAACCACTGACAACAAAAGTGAGTACACCCCTAAGTGAAAATGCCCAAATTGGGCCCAAAGCGTTAATATTTTGTGTGGCCACCATTATTTTCCAGCACTGCCTTAACCCCCTTGGTCATGGAGTTCACCAGAGCTTCACAGGTTGCCACTGAAGTCCTCTTCCACTTCTCCATGATGACATCACAGAGCTGGTGGATTTTAGAGACCTTGCTCTCTTCCACATTCCCTTTGAGGATGCCCCACAGATGCTCAATAGGGTTTAGGTCTGGAGACATGCTTGGCCAGTCCATCAGCTTTACCCTCAGCTTCTTTAGCAAGGCAGTGGTCATCTTGGAGGTGTGTTTGGGGTCGCTATCATGTTGGAACACTGCCCTGCGGCCCAGTCTCTGAAGGTAGGGGATCATGCTCTACTTCAGTATGTCACAGTACATGTTGGCTCAGTGAACTGTAGCTCCCCAGTGCTGGAGCACTCATGCAGTCCCAGACCATGACACTCCCACCACAATGCTTGACTGTAGGCAAGACACACTTGTCTTAGTACTCCTCAACTGGTTGCCGCCACACATGCTTGACACCATCTGAACCAAATACGTTTATCTTGGTCTCATCAGACCACAGGACATGGCTCCAGTAATCCATGTTCTTAGTCTGCTTATCTTCAGCAAACAGTTTGCAGGCTTTCTTGTGCATCATCTTTAGAAGAGGCTTCCTTCTGGGATGACAGCCATGCAGACCAATTTGATGCAGTGTGCGGCGTATGGTCTGGGCACTGACAGGCTAACCCCCCACCCCTTCAGCCTCTGCAGCAATGCTGGCAGCACTCATACGTCTATTTGCCAAAGACAACCTCTGGATATGACACTGAGCATGTGCACTCCTTTGGTTAACCATGGCAGGCCTGTTCCAAGTGGAACCTGTCCTGTTAAACCGCTGTATGGTCTTGGTCACCATGCTGCAGCTCAGTTTCAGGGTCTTGGCAATCTTCTTATAGTCTAGGCAGTCTTTATGTAGAGAAAAAATTTTTTTTTTCTCAGATCCTCAGAATGTTCTTTGCCATGAGGTGCCATGTTGAACTTCCAGTGACCAATATGAGAGAGTGAGAGGGATAACACCAAATTTAACACACCTGCTCCCCATTCACACCTGAGACCTTGTAACACTAACAAGTCAAATGACACTGGGGGGGGGGGCTAATTGGGCCCAATTTAGACATTTTCACTTAGGGGTGTACTCACTTTTGTTGCCAGCGGTTTAGACATTAATGGCTGTATGTTGAGTTATTTCCAACAAATTTACACTGTTATACAAGCTGTATACTCACTACTTTACATTGTAGCAAAGTGTCATTTCTTCAGTGTTGTCACATGAAAAGATATAATACAATATTTTTACAAAAATGTGAGGGGTGTACTCACTTTTTTGAGATACTGTATGTACACAACTGAATGAATCAGAGGACTAATTCACACTCATCCATATTCTAGCTATATTCAGGGCCCTCTAAAGTTTTAATAAGAATTTGAATGTTAAACCGGTTCTGCTATGCCCTTTCTTTATGAAACCTAAACTGTGTGAATATTGTGTTATGGGTGCACCCTGTTACTTCCTTAACATTAACCTTGTGCATTGCTCGGGCTTGGAATTCTAAATACAACTGTTAGTTCTGAACATCATTTCAGGGTAACTATTTTAAAAATTCCAAGCCTGAGGCTGGGGATGTTCCAGATGATGAAGGGTGGAAGAGTGGTGAACATCTCCTCATCAATTCTCCTCCAGTGTTGTTAACCCGAAAGCAATTTGCTCAAAGTACTTCCTGGTTCACAGCCATGAGATCTACACAAATGTACACCTAGGTAAATGGGTAAATTATGTATTGCTGTGCACAGTGGAGTAGGAATAAAATTTTGGGGCAATTGTTTATGGTTAACTCTAAAATGATAAGCTGTAAAGGCTTTTCGGGTGTTTACCTATGTAGGTATTGCATTGTTTGGCATTTCAAAGGTGCATACTATTTAAAGACTTGATAAACTTGGTATCTATGTATTTATTTTTTTAAATGGGATTTATATTGTGTTTGAGTGTACTAAAATTAAATATAATGTGGGGAAGTTCCCAAAATTGGACCAATTAGAACCTGGAATAGCTGTGCATGGCAACCAGTCAGCTTCTATTTTGCATTTTCAAAGCTTAACTGAACAAGCTGTAGATAAAAGCTGATGGGTTGCCATGCACAGCTGCTCTAGATTCTGGCTGCTCCAGTTTTGGTGAATTCCCCCAGTGTGTTTCTAACTGTAAGGGCTGGGTTTACACTAGCGCGAATTGGAATGCGGGCTCCACGCACCCAATTTGCAAAAGCAGGAGAATGTGACCGGCTCTCTATGGAGCTGGTTCACACATTTCTGCTGCAGCTCCAATGCACATTTGCACAGGGGTCCTGTGCGTCTTCTGGTCCATTTCAGGTCTGAATTCAGCCAAAAAATTCGGTCTGAAATCAGACCTGAAATGGTTAACGGGGATGTACCAGACTCCTGCTGGGAGCCGCAACGGCATTAGATGTGAACCCAGTTAAAAATATAGGAATGAAAAACAACTATGCAAATATAGTAGCGGACACCTTTTCATCCTACAGACTCCCTTTTTATATATAAATATATAATGTTTCAGGGTTTTACTTTTCAGGCCTAGAATACTCAATTTAACATATGTATTGGGAAAAAATACTCCTTTTTTGCACATTTTCAGAGAAAAAACACAACATTTATTTGTATGGCTTTTATAAAATATAAAACAGTCATCAAGCACATTTAAAAATCAAAAAAAATTGACCCAAATATACACTGAGCAGAATTATAAAAAGCAACATTTTTGTGTTTGCCCCTATTTATAATGAGCTGAACTCAAAGATCTACGACTTTTTTTCTATGTTCAACAAAAGCCTATTTCTCTCAAATATTGTTCACAAATCTGTCTAAATCTCTGTTAGTGAGCACTTCTCCTTTGTCGAGATAACCCATGCACCTCACAGGTGTGGCATATCATGATGCTGATTGGACAGCATGATTATTGCACAGGTGTGCCTTAGACTGGCCACAATAAAAGGCCACTGTAAGGCCTCATACACACGGACGTTTTTTGACGCCGGCGTTTTCTGGCGTTTTTTGCAGCTCTCCATGTTAGTCAATGGCCCCATAAAAACGTCGGCGTTTGTGAGCTGTAGATGACGTCGGCGTTAGTGAGCTGAAACTAGAACCCACAGCCATCGCGTTCTGAGGCTGTAACGTTTTGGCATTTTTTGACGCCGACGCCACAATATGCCAACAAACGCCAACATATGCCGCCATATGCCACCTATTATTATACCGGCGTTTTCCGGCGTTTTTTGACGCCGACATTTTTAGGTTGAAAAATAGCAGAGGGATGATTTTTTTTAAAAAAACGCCTATTGACGACAAGGTCAAGGACGGTTATAAGTCGTTGACGTGTGTCGGTAACTTCTCCTTACCTGATTGTAAGGTGTTCGGTGTTAGTTGTTGGACTAGTTGAGATACGCTTCCTCTACACGACGTGACACATTCCGTTTACCACCAGTGTGTTCTATGTGACTGACCAAAAGCCTGGGGGACCTGGGGGGGGGGGGTTATGTCATTTTGACGTGTAAAATCCGGAGTATGTGTGCCTGCAAAGATTTTTTTATTTGTTTTGCAGCCCGGGCTGCAGTTCCTTTTTTTCAACCGCAGAAAGCCGCAATACGTAACCGCAAAAACTCGCAATCACTCGCAGCCGCAGTTATCCGCAAAAAAATTTTTTTTAGTAGGGAGACGATAAAAAGTTGGATTTTTACAGCCGCAGTTTTTTGCGGCCTTTTGCGGCCATATTATTATCCACCGTATACCGCCGTATACAACCGCAAACAACCGTATAACACCGCAGCCGCAGTTTTTTACGGTTTTGCAATGTCGGAGTCTTGCG
>BLSH010156328.1:227354-240697 GCA_018402905.1 Glandirana rugosa
ACTGTAAAATGTGCAGTTTTACTGTATTGGGGGAGTCCAGGGGGTCCGAAAACCAGTCAGTGTATCTTGTGTGACCACCATTTGCCTTACACAGTGCAGCACATCTCCTTCGCATAGAGTTGATCAGGTTGTTGATTGTGGCTTGTGGAATGTTAGTCCATTCCTCTTCAATGGCTGTGTGCAGTTGCTGAATATTGGCAGGAACTGGAACACGCTGTCGTATACGCTGATCAAGAGCATCCCAAACATGCTCAATGGGTGACATGTCCGGTGAGTATGCGGGCCATGCAATAACTGGGATGTTTTTAGCTTCCAGGAATTGTGTACAGATCCTTGCAACATGGGGCTGTGCATTATCATGCTGCAACATGAGGTGATGGTTTTGGATGGTATCTCTGTGCATTCAAAATGACATCAATAAAATGCACCTGTGTTCGTTGTCCATAGCACGGGCCTGCCCATACCATAACTCCACCATGGGCCACTCGATCCACACATTGATATCAGCAAACCGCTCACCCACACATCGCCATATACGCTGTCTGCCATCTGCCTTGTACAGTGAAAGCTGGGATTCATCCATTAAGAGAACACCTCTCCAAACCACCTCTCTCGCCCCTGATGACGTCTTTGCGCGGTGAAACTCGGTGGGAGGAGTTGGATCATGTGACGCTGTGATGCTGGAAAGAAGGCCATCTTATTGGTTGGAAACCTTGCTGAGATCTTATGGATATTGTGTGCTGCATTTTAACCTGTGTTTGTGAGTATTCTGACCCTGTGTTTTAAATATATGTTGGTGTCAGTAATGCTGCGCAATGAGGTTTCTTTTCTTTGCCAGTCTTATGAATACTTAATGAGAGGAACTGCTTAAGGAAGATGATTCTGTACCATGCCATTAATCATTCCATGTTGAAGGAGAGCTGCATTGGTTCATGATTAAGCACGATTGACTGCCCTTGATTAGACAGTCCATCTGTTGCGGTAAGGGTCAGGGTGTTTCTTCCCTTCTGGTGACGGATTCCTCTACTTTTCACACTTGTTGTGTGTGGACATGCACTGAGTGGATTTATATGAGGACTTTTTATACATGGACTTTATATGTTTTTAGTGCTGCACTTCTGCTATATTGTTTTTAATTCTAGACCAGGAGAATTGTGCTAGCAGCTTCTATTTGAACTTTATATTTTGTCATATCTAGTATATTAGTGCGGGTGTATTGTGTTTTCTTTACCTCTCCAAAGTGCCAGATACCATTGAATGTGAGCATATGCCCACTCAAGTTGGTTACGACGACGAACTGCAGTCAGGTTGAGACCCAGATAAGGATGACAGGCATGCTGTTGAGCTTCACTGAGATGGTTTCTGACAGTTTGTGCAGAAATTATTTGGTTATGCAAACCGATTGTTGCAGCAGCTGTCCGGGTGGCTGGTGGAGGTGAAGATGCTGGATGTGGAGGTCCTGGGCTGGTGTGGTTACACGTAATCTGCGGTTGTGAGGCTGGTTGGATGTACTGCCAAATTCTCTGAAACACCTTTGGAGGCGGCTTATGGTAGAGAAATGTACATTCAATTCAAGGGCAACAGCTCTGGTGGACATACCTGCAGTCAGCATGCCGATTTTATGCTCCCTCAAAACTTGTGACAACTGTGGCATTGTGCTGTGTGATAAAACTGCACATTTTACTGTAGAGTGGCCTTTTATTGTCGCCAGCCTAAGGCACCTCTGTGCAATAATCATGCTGTCTAATCAACATCTTGATATGCCACACCTGTGAGGTGGATGGATTATCTTGGCAAAGGAGAAGTGCTCATTAACAGATTTAGACAAATTTGTGAACAATATTTGAGAGGAATAGGCCTTTTGTGTATATAGAAAACATTGTAGATCTTTGAGTTAAGCTCATGATAGGGCAAACACAAAAGTATTGCCTTTATCATTTTGCTCAGTGTATGTTAGTTGAGGAATCCATCCCTAGTAAAACACATGCCCCGATTATAAGGTTAATATTTACTGCATGTAAAATAGTAGCCTAAAGGTGGATATCCCCCAACAGTTGAAAGCTTGGCCCCATTCTTTCTAATAGCAAAAAGATTATTCACATCCACCTTGATGGGACCTTACTCACAATGTCCCTCAGACTTGCATGGACCTAGGACCCATATTTAACGTTTATTACATCTTCCTATAAACCAGTAATGAGCAATGAGAGACAAGACTGTCTGGAAAGCAGATGCCGTAGAATGTACTTTATTGAATGACAGATCAGGAAAACATTTCAGTTGAAGGTCGATTGTATTTTGTTATATACAGGTTCACTCAATAGAACAGTTGTGCTAATGCATATACTGTATATACAAAATGTTGCATGTATGTACATTTTATATTATTTACATATAAACTGTAAGAACCTGAGCAGTAGGTTTTGTGCATATGTATTTGTTTTGTAGAAGAAAGAAAATTGTATAAAGATGCAGTAAAACCATTTGATGTAAAAAAAAATAAAAAAAGGTTTCTTTCTATAAAGTACATGGTTTGGGTCTAGAGGAAGTGTAAATGCATTGTCCCTACTATTTCCACAAATATCAATTTCTTCTGCATAAAATGCAGAACAGTTTGCTAAACGTTTGCAGATATTGGCTATCTCTGTAATTTTTTAAAACCAATGTGGAAACTCATAGAACAACAAAAAATCTGGATACTAAGCACTTTACATCTGCAGTGTCGATTAGCCATGACAACATTAAAATAATACATGTAGCTGGCATTATGTAGAAATAATGATTTTAACCCAGTGTGTATTGTCAGATATTCATATGATATAAACACATATGATTCTCCACAGAGTATACAATAGAGTAGTTCTATTAAAAAATAACTTTTGTAGCACAATCAATCAACTTTCTATTAAAGGTGAACCTGTCCTCAAACACCTAGCATAAATGTGCCATTTTTTGCAGATTGTACAAAGTGACTAGTTGTTAAAGACTCCGCCATATTTTTATGTGTCACTTGTCACCATTTCTGAATAGTTACATGTTTGTGTTGACAGTTTGGAAAATCTTTCATCAATATTTAATGCATATCATTTTTTTATGGAATTAAATTTATAAAGTTTTGGATAAATTAATAAAAACAGACACATTTATATGCAAATGTAGCTGTTATGCCATTACATGAGTCAAGTTAAAGAATACTTTTTTCCTCACCGCTTCCTCTGAATAATAACTATAGTGTCTGAAACTCTATTTTAAATATTTTAATTTTAATAGGGACTAAGGGAATACTATTTCAGATGTTAATGCAGAACAATTATGTTAGTCTTTGACACAAAGGATACGATATTAAAGAGTTCTTTAGAGGGTATAGCTGAAACGGTATTTGATACGATTGTGAGATCCATATTATGCTAATGAAAGTTCTAGGGGCCTTGGGTGTGGCTATGTCATTTGTGAAATTTCTGCCAATCAACAAAAATCCTGCATAAAATGTGTGAAAATGTCATCCAGTAATCAGTGAGTTTCTTTTCTGAAGCAGGCCCAAGTTGACGAAGCCGTAGCTCTATGTGCCTTATGGATGCATAGAGCAGGGCTCAGGAGTGAGCACACACCATAGCAAGTGCTTGCTATTGGGGGAACTGGTCAAGGTGGAGGAGCCAGGATTGCCAGCAGGGAACCTGAAGAAGAGGATTGGGGCTGCTCTATGCAAAAGCATTGCACAGAGCAGGTAAGTAAAACATGTTTGTTATTAAGAAAAAAAAAAAAAACTTTAATGTCACTTTAACATACATAACATAAGCTATATAACAATCATGCATATATATGTAATTGCAGATTTTTATGTAGGAAACTCAGAGGACAGTGGGCTGATAATCTGGCAGTTTTAAAGCTGATCCCTTGGTTTATACCCCTCTCTACTGAACTTTACAACCCCTCGAGCTGTTATCCCAATGAGTTTAGAAAATGAATCCTAAAGTTCCAATTCATCATGCAAATCTGGGATCATGTGACATGACATGTCCTTAGCCTTCTTCCTTCTAGCCTGGAGTGTGAAGTAATACCTGTCCATCTGAGGGATCTTCATAGGGTCCTGAAGACTTCAAAGGCTCCATTATGAACAGCAGGCCTGGACTTTAGCACTGGATCACATGTCTCCATGTGATAGTGCACCTCAGTAAGTAAAAAAGTGGGTTAACAGTGATTTCTTTTTTTGATCATCATTGAGTAGGAGCAAAAGGTGTAAGGTGGGAGGAATATGTTTTTTCCTTTTTATGTCTATTTATGGGGATAGACATAAATAAAGATGTGTACAGCATCCAAAAACATGAAATACAGAACTTTTGTTTTTTTATCATTGGACCTTGTTCACAGGTTTTAGGCAATAGACCTGATATACTGAAGCAATTGAGTAAAAGTAGGGATAAATCATCACAGTATCAGTGTCACACATAGTGATCCTGATCCCTGAACCTATCTGGCTGATCGTACTCTGATGTTTAATGTGTACAGTGCAACCCAAGTGTCCTTTATGTTTTAAACATTCAGCTAATGCGGCTTTAATGTTTTCTGTTACTATAGCATGCACCACTAAAGAATGCACACATCAACACATAAAAAATGAATTCAACTTTAGCCAAACTGAATGGTAAGAGAGCAAGGGAATGATTAAAGTTTTAAAAGGTGGAGGGCAGCAGTTAAAGTGTTAGTAAAGCTTCACTTCCTCTCTGGATGTTACCTTCACTTAAGCACTCAACAAGAAAATTTAATAGGACCCCCACCCAAAAAAAAAAAAACATTTTTCAGATGAATTTTACAGCATTCACATGGAAGCTATACAGCTCTTCATGACAGCACAGCTTAGGGAGTATGCTACGGGATTGCTCTAGTGTGACATCAAAGTTTCACACTAGAACTGCTGTCAATTACTCATAGAAAACTACCCACAGCCTGTGATGTGCTGCAGAAATGTAGAAGGGCAGAAAAGCACAATAGCCACAGTTTTCTAGAGACAAGTGTCTGAGATGTGCAACTACACTCGGTAGGCAGAGAGCCTGTGGGAAGCGTGGTCACACAGATCCATCAAGTAGAAATAAACTGATCAACAGGTATTTTAGACTTTTTTGCATGCTTATAAAACTGATTGGAATTATTACATTAAAGAGTATGATAGGGTGGAAATACTGAATTTCATGTGAACCTACCCATTGACAGTGTTAGGTGAAAATCTTCTTATATCATACATTCCTTAAGGTGTTGCTTTCCATGCTGCACTACTCTACTGTTCTATTTAATTCTAGGTAGTGTACTCTCCTTTTTTCAATCCATATCCAGCTGCTTACTTAGCTAAAATCAGCTAACCTTGTATTGTGTATTTTTTTTTACTAAGCACATGGGATATGTATGACTTTTTCCCATTACTAGTGATTTCGGGAAAAAGCAGACACACCGTAAAGTTCTGGTGACAGCCTAGTCTCTACTGATTCAAATGTCATTCACTAACATTAGAGCTTAGCCACTGTTCCTGCTATGAAGGTGAGAGAAGGATCATCTGCGGCTGACCATAAATATAACACTTAATATACACTTAAAGTGGATGTAAACCCGACTCATGAAATTTGAGCTGGGCACATAGATTTGCAGTGTATTCTTATCTCTCTCCAAAGCACTATGTCCCATGTGTTTGTGCTGTTTCATTGCTCTGTTATCAGCCTGATAACGTTTGACAAATTCTCTGAGACGGGAGATGGAAGTGTGTGTCGGGGGAGGTTGCTATAAATAGATTAGCAGAGTGCTTTTCTTCTTAGAGTAGAGCTGTAAAAGCATATTCATTCTTCTACCAATTTGGGGGGGGGGGGTCTTTCCTCCAATCAGCTGCCCCCAGTGTAATTCAAGTCTTCTCTAACAGTGCAGAATGAGGAAGTGAAAATTCTAACAGGATGGTAGAATTCTAAAGAATATAGCAAGATGAGGACAGCAGATATGCATGTAAAACGTATGTAGGGAGATTTGTTTTATTCCTGTGTATCATCTGAAGCTGTTCGCTTCACTGGGTTTATGTGAGAGTTTACATCGACTTTAACCTCCCTGATTGTATGATTATGTCAGATTTTTGTGTCTAAAAGCAGTACATTTTTTCGCATAGAAATTTGGCGTTTTATATTGTAGGCCTGTAATTATTAGGAATAACTCACTTAAATCTGTCCAAACAAGAGTCTAGTAGACATCCCGGGTATAATAAAGTTTGAAACACGAAATCATAAATTATAATATAATAAATAACCATAAATAATTATCAAAAATAATAATATAATAGTAATACAATTTATTCAATAATGTGATCAAATCAAAAACGCTGAAATTTGCTCAGTTGCAGAATTGTCGCTGTCGTCACTTTCAGTGTCTGATGATAAATTTCCCCAAAATTCAGTATCACTCAATTCTGCAAATGATTCTTATTTACTATCGCTGTTTTCTAGCTGGTCAAAAAACACTTTTGATGTAAAGGGACACTTTTTGGATGCCATGGACATTCTCAAGATTCCAGGCAGAAAGAATGGTATATATAATATAAAAGTGCATGCAGGACACTGGACAAAGCACTAGGGACAAAAAGGATGTGAAATTATTTGATACAGTAATGTAATCTTACAGATTACAGTGTACTGTATGTTTACTGTGTGTTTCACTTTTTGAATTTGCCGCCAGGCTCCGCCCCCGTGCAACACGACGCTTGCAGAGAACAGAGCCCGGCACACAGAGGCATCGGGCAGAGGACAGAGCCCGCGGACACAGCGGGGGGACATCGCTGGATCCAGGGGACAAGATAAGTAACGCTGCCTGGATCCAGCAATGCGATCCCGAGTGTGGCTCGGGGTTACTGCTATTGGTACAGAAAATCCCCCCCCCCGAGCCACACTCGGGAATACCGCCAGGGGGGTTAATGCCATGGAATAAATGAAAGAATAACTAAAAGTAAACTATATTTAGATTTTGATAGAATGATAACAAGTTAAAACCACTATCCATAAAAAAATCCTCTTGTTGGGACTTTAAAGGCCACAAGGTTTGTTACAAAAATAAACAGTTGCGCTATTGGTAAATTCATATATGAACATTAAACAGATAATTTAAATAAAGTGCATAAGTGCTAAAGTGAGAAAACAAATCAATATCCAAGTCCGAAAAGGGAAACCAAGGTGAGTATTTCAAAAATTAGTGTTTGTATAAAAAGGTCCAGAAAGTCTAGTGAAGAAGAAATCCCAGGATTTAGAGACTGTGACAGTATCCAACGTAGGAGTTCGGCTGGAGCGAGCAAGCCACCACCAGAGACATGTGGTGTTTACGGGGGAGGTACCCTTACCAGAAATGGTGGACTCACTATAGCTAGTGGGTCAATCAGGCTAGCAGATATCACCCTTTGCAGTGTATTAAATGCAGACTTCTCCCCTCTCCAACCTTCCATTATGTCAGCAGCCAGATGACTCGTTATGACAACTATCCATCTCCACCACATAAATCATTGAAGAAAGGAAGAATCCATAGTGTAAATCCGCAGGTAACAATTTATTTGAAAAAAGAGTGGGTACTCACAATAAAACAAAATTAAGCGCACATATAAAAGCAAAAAGTAAAACAAGGTTTGTTGCATAACTTTTTGTTTACTTTATTAAATACCAATGTAATAAAATATCTAACTGTAAAGATAAGAACCGGACTGTGTACAGCGTTACAAATTCCAAGGTATAATTAGCTGAAAAGTATATAAATTTACATAAGTGGTAAAAGTGGATCAGACTTAAAGGCTAAGTACCAATATATCATTATTGTACCTCTGTTGTACAAAAATACAAGTTTTCTTTGGTTTTGAAAACAAGGCCTATCAAATCCATGGCTATATTTCACAGATCACTTCAGAAACTCCCTGGTATACAGACACAGACAGACAAGCCAGTAAGACACAGGAAGGAGTTTACCAGCTGACCTCATTAGCACACATTCTCCCATCAACTAAGTTTTCACAGCATCCCCGGCATTCCTCCATGTGTGCATTTGCCTGGCCTCCCCAGCGTACCTTCAGATGGGCTCAGAGTACATGCTATATTCTCTGGGGCCACATGAAGCCCACGGAACACCCCTGATGTAGTGCAAAGAGCCTGATTGGATACAGAGTGATTTGATTGAGGCTTTGTCCTCCTATTATATAGTTTTGGTGAATCTAAAGGGATTGTACAATCAGATTGTATAGTGCATAGCCACATTTATACACCTAAAATGACCTAGTTGCACTTTCAGTGCCATTAATTGTTAACAGTACACCAAACACAGAAGCAAACAACATTTTGCCACATAAAAAAACAGTGACAAATGCAGTAAAAAAAAGTGTAAAAATGTTCTTTGCCAGGTGTAGTGCAGCCCATTGAAATCAACAGGCTGCTTTATGAGTCAAAAAACCTGTGCTCCCACTACTCTACTGTAGGTGTGAAGGGCCCTGAAAGTGAAATTGGTGCATTTACACAAGAACAATGAGGCTCCATTTACATCTGTGTGTTTCCAAACCCATGGCAAACTGCAGAGAAAATGCACGCTTCACCATGTGTTTCAGAAATGCTGCAAATGTGCATTGTGCTTGTGTTGTCATTACATGTTAAAGCTCCCCAAGTGCAGCACACCATGCTCCACTCCACTCCAAAATAAGTTCTGAATTGTCGTGCATAGGGCAGCCCATTCAAGTATAGTGAAGTGTTCTGGAACTTCTTTTGGGTGACACGTGTTTGTGTGATTTTGTCATGATTTGACATGCGACAATCACGGCAAAATCACTCCGCATTTAGGGTGCCATTGAGAAATCATGGCATTGCACATGCGCCCCGCATTTTGCTGCAATTATGAATCGTGGTAATTTATTCTGAAAAGGGAAATTCTACCCAAAAAGGTGAACTTATCCTTTAAAACATGTAACCACTATCTTTGTGATCATCAAAAAGTCCCTTAACTGGGTAACCTAACGTGTTTCAAATCTTTTCCTTATTCTTCCTCAGGGGTGAAGGTGTACCACTCTGAAATTGAACAAACAAATTGAAAATCTAATACCATAACTTGTAATTGAACTCTTGGATTATCTCCTGTATAACACTCACATCATTACACATGTGTAATTCTAACAGCCATGAGAAAAAAAGTGACAGCAGTTTTCACCTTCTTTTAACCAGTTTTAACCTTTATCTAAAATGAAAAAAAAGCTTTACCTTTAGATAATTCTTCCAATACTCAATACACTATTCAGATGGGGCAAGAAAGTACATTCTTCTTGATGATTTGAAGTTTCAATAACTGCTTAAGAAATTTGATACAGTTAACATTTCCATTATTACATTTCATCTATACTTATTGTTGTAATGTTGGATGTTGGATGGCTACATGCCATTTAATGCACATACTGTATGAGAATAGCTGTACAAATTCTATAATAAAAAAAACGTATATACATAACTGAGTTCAATATGATTCCAAATCGTAATATCATATAATAGTATTTAACATAAATTAAGTCAATATTTTTGCATACATCCATAGTATGACCCCTGGCATTTGCAGATAAGGGAAGCGTGTTTTAAGCATCACCATTGTAATCAAATAACAATTTCTGTCTATGATTTATTCCAAATAATGACTGAGAAAATAGCTTCTGGTTTTCTATAATTAGATTTTGAGAGTGAATTGAAAAAGGTTTCCGGAAATATAATGCAATAATAATATAGACTCAGTGGTAATACCTCCTCATCCGTAAACCTTATACGTGACAATATAACCTTTACTTTGAAAAGCTTTATAGAATTCACTAAATTTAAGTTGGGGACTTTTCCTTTAAAGTGGTTGTAAAGACTAAAGGCTTTTACCTTAATGTATTCTTTGCATTAAGGTAAAAAAAACTTTTTAGGTGCAGCTTCCCGCCTGCCCCCCCCCCCCAAATACTTAACTGAGCTCAATCTGGATCCAGCATTGTGCCCTCTCCCGCTCAGGAAGCAGTGGGTTGGGGCCAAGCCATACTGTGTGTGTCAATAGATGCACACAGTGTGGCTCAAGATCAAGCCCACACAAGTGCATACCAAGCAAGTGGCTTGCTAGGGTGGTACTTGGCAGGGGGGAGGAGCCAGGAGTACTGGCAGGGGACCCCAGAAGAGGAGGAACAGGGCTGCTCTGTACAAAAAAAAGAAAGAAAAGATCATTTACAGTCACCTTAACTTTTGCCTAACAGTATTTTTTGGATTATTCAAATTGCTACACACTTGCTGTGTCATGTTTTTAGGTGATCAAATCTCTTATACATATTTGTGCAAGTTAATTCAAGTGTATATCTATGTATTAACAGTGCAGTCAGTATCCTCTGCAATCTGTGCTGGAAAAATGTTATAAAATGGGCATGTTGTGCTCCCCCGTATCTCTGCTATGACATGGTGACTGAACCTGTATAACAGGCATTCCAGTGGTAGAATAGCTATCATTAGAGCCATTCATTGAAAGTAAATAATTCCATTAATCACCAAAGTAAAAAAGGATACCCTGGTCAGCCAGATTGGGGCCTGAACATTGGGCTAGCAACAGCACATTGTAATTAAAAAAATATTCATGCACAGACAAAAGGTTGTAGCCGAATGGATGATATATATTAAACAAGGATCTAACTAATGATAAGGAGGGGATCATGGGACAGAATGAGTTCATACAGAACTAGTGCCCCCTCTAAAGTAAAGAAGAGAAAAAAATATAGGATAGGAACAATACTTATCAAAGAAGTAAAATGTAACAACACAACCATTCTTTTAACCATAATGTTTTTTATAGTGGACAAAATTATTTATACTTTACATCAAATTGATAGAAGGCATAAAATGCAAATAATGTACATTCAAAGCATGAGGGGAGCAGATCATGAGTCAAATCATTTTGTTAAATACATTTAATAAAAAATGTATAATTTTTATGTAGACAAAAATATAATATATAAAAAGTAAGAAACAAGAGAATATACTGACTTTGATGCTAATAAGAATATGGGAATTAATACTAAACACAGATGGAAGTATAGAACTGAAATATCAAGAGGAAATAATTAAGAATATGCAGACAGAGAGTGTAATTAATGAGAAATAGTGGTTAAATGGCAGGAAAGAAAATAGAATCTGCAGTAAATATTCTTAGCTATAAAACTTTATGAAAGAAGAAAGACTGGTTTGATGAAGAGTATAGAAAGGCAATAGAAAAAAAGGCATAAGGCCAGGCCTAAAACAGAGAGATAAACAAGAGCAAGTATAGAATCATTTTGTGACAAAAGAACATTGGTGAATAAAATATGCTGGAGGAAAAAAAAGGAAAAGTTCAAGAGGATAGATATTTGAAAAAAAAGAAAGAAATTAGTTCAAAGAGGTTAGTGTAGTAGAGAATGGATTTCATTCGATTTCATTTGAGGGTGATGATGCATAGAGATAAAAAAGGAAACATATCTTGGAATGAAATAAACACATATTAAAATTCTGGGCTGAATACTCTGAGGAACTATTAAAACAACAAATAAATGTAGACTTGGAGAATGAAAATGAAGAAGACTTATTTATACCCAAAAATGGAATTGGCACTGCCATCGTATAAATCTGAAATTAATTTATACAAACCTGTATTTGAAACCATTAAACAACTAAAGAAAAAAAGCCTTAAAAGAAGCTTGTAAAAGAAGCAGAATTTATGAAAAATGTGGACTATTTTTTGGAAGTTTATTTAGGAACTACAGTATCTCACAAAAGTGAGTACACCCCTCACATTTTTGTAAATATTTTATTATATATTTTCATGTGACAACACTGAAGAAATGACACTCTGCTACAATGTAAAGTAGTGAGTGTACAGCCTGTATACCAGTGTACATTTTCTGTCCCCTCAAAATAACTCAACACACTGGTTTAATGTCTAAACCACTGGCAACAAAAGTGAGTACACCCCTAAGTGAAAATGTCCAAATTGGGCCCAATTAGCCATTTTCCCTCCTGGTGTCATGTGACTCGTAAGTGTTACAAGATCTCAGGTGTGAATGGGGAGCAGGTGTGTTCAATTTGGTGTTATCACTCTCATTCTCTCATACTGGTCACTGTAAGTTCAACATGGCACTTCATGGCAAAGAACTCTCTGAGGATCTGAAAAGATGGCCTAGGATATAAGAAGATTGCCGAGACCCTGAAACTGAGCTGCAGCATGGTGGCCAAAACCATACAGTGGTTTAACAGGACAGGTTCCACTCAGAACAGGCCTTGCCATGGTCGACCAAAGAAGTTGAGTGCATGTGCTCAGCTTCATATTCAGAGGTTGTCTTTAGGAAATAGACATAACAGTGCTTCAGCAGAGGTTGAAGGGGTGGGGGGTCAGCCTGTCAGTGCTCAGACCATATGCCGCACACTGCATCAAATTGGTCTGCATGGCTGTCGTCCCAGAAGGAAGCCTTTACAAACAGTTTGCTGAAGACTAGCAAACTAAGAACATGGATAACTGGAACCATGTCCTGTGGTCTGATGAGGCCAAGATAAACTTATTTGGTTCAGATGGTGTCAAGCGTGTGAGGAGTACAAAAGACAAGTGTGTCTTGCCTACAGTGAAGCATAGTGGTGGGAGTGTCATGATCTGGGTCTGCCTGAGTGCTGCCAGTACTGGAGAGCTACAGTTCATTGAGGGAACCATGAATGCCAACATGTACTGTAACATCCTGAAGCAGAGCATGATTCCCTACCTTCGGAGACTGGGCCGCAGGGAAGTATTCCAACATGATAACGACCCCAAACACACCTTCAAGATGACCAATGCCTTGCTAAAGAAGCTGAGGGTAAAGGCGATGGACTGGCCAAGCATGCCTCTAGACTAGTGTTGAGCGAACCCGGACTGTAACGTTCGGGTCCGTACCGAACTTTCGGGTGTCCGTGGCACGGACCCGGACCCGGACATTTCAAAAATCGTTCGGGTTGTTTGGTGACTTTGTGAACAACTAACCGACGGGACGTCGAAGAGTTGTGCACCTCATTTTATCGTCTTGGGGCCTGGCTTGGGCTTGCTAAAAACTTTACAGGCCCAGGCCCAGGCACGGTGCCTGTGGGCTTTCAAGCCATGCCTGGGCTTGCAATGTCAGGCCCAAGCGAGTTGTGATCAGATCTCCGTACGAACCGGTCAGGTAGCGGAAATGGGAGTCGAAGAAATCGTTCCGTAACCAGTAGAACTTCCACACAAACCCCAGCAATAGTACAACCTTATGAAGGGACGCCGGGTCAGAGGCTTCCATCCCTTAGTACGAGACGAAGTCCTACAATGTC
>BLSH010156328.1:248298-266208 GCA_018402905.1 Glandirana rugosa
AGTTTTTTCATATTTATTCGGCCCTCATGTGTATAGTGACAAGACGTTTTACACACATAGTGAAATTTACTTTGGCCCTTAGTCACGTGTAGAGAAGACATTTTGCAGAACAGTGATATGGGTACTCCCGGCTTATTTATACTTTTTTGACACAGTTTGAAGATGATTTTAGAACAGTTCTATGGCCTCTAATGTTAATTAATACTTTTCAGACCCATTTTGAAGATGATCTCCATTTTTGCATTTTTTATGTTTTTATTTTTTTTAAAAATATTTAAAGTTATTTCCCTGTCCCCATTTCTTTGTAGGTCACTTGTCCCACCCTTACCCACATTTCCTTCCTTTTGCAGACCTCTAGGACCTTCCAGGACTATTTTACAACATTTTTTGTACCTAAAAGTCCGGGTCTCCATTGATTTCAATGGAGTTCGGGGTCCGGGACAAAGTTCGGGTTCTGTCCGGACCCGAACCCGGACTTTGTCCCGAAGTTCGGCCGAACCAGCAGAACCCGGACTTCTAGAAGTTCGCTCAACTCTATTTATAATGTAATTGATAAAGTGAAAATCTATTACTATAGTAATATAGCCAATGTAAAATATTGCAGGTTTTTATATTCCTAAGTGAGGTGATAAGGCTGGTAAAGATGACACAGGTAAAAGAATTAAATTTGAAAAATGCAAGCACAAAATCAAGATAAATTGGAGTTAATAGTGGACCAAAGCATGGAGATGCATTTATGTTATTTAATTTAAATCTAGAGAAATTGATAAGAAAACCTGGAATTAAAGAATGTATTATGATATATAATAAAACCTTACAATGTCAGTCATATACAAATGATTTACAGCATGTCATTGGAACACAATGTAGCTGAAATAGAAGGAGGGTAAAAAAAGACAGGTAAATAAATATACAAATACTTCAGAAAATGTATAAAAATCGTGATATAAAAATAGCATATGCAGCAAAAAGAATATTAACACAGGAAATTGTGGTTTTCAGAAAGTCCATTTAGTTTGGTATTTCAGACACATTATTATTATTAAAAAATCTAAGCTAACCAAGCTCACCAAAAGTTAAAGCTAGAATAAAAGCAGAGAATGAATGTTATTTTGCAGTGCTTAAAGTCTAGCTCAAGCCAATTTTTGTTTTGTATAGAGTGAGGAAGAGTTAAATATTTTTTCTGTCTGCTACATCAGAATTTCTTTGCAATTTCTGGTTCCTGTGATTCTGTAACATGATTGGTAATTAGCTGAATGATTAGACAGAGAGTAACTGCTACTTGCAGTTTACTAAATAGGTGAAAGTAGAATCAATCAAACAAAAGAGGGTAATGACAGAATGGGAAAAACACTGCAGAATAATACAAAACAGGTTATGAACCCTGCACAAACATGGACACTTCACAGCAATTTCTCTGTGGTTCAGTTGGAGTAACATGGGTGCATAGCATAGTCTCTCATGGTAACAATATTCAGATACCTGTAGTCCACACAAAAGAGGAAACGCCATCCTTATTTCTTACCAAGATGACTGCAGCCTCTATTGTCTCTTATTGTCTTCGATCACCCCTTGTTGCATTATCTGTTCTTGCATATGCTTGGCTCCTTAGCAGAGTTGTGATGGTATATTTAAATATCTCTCCCAGATAAGAGGGCGTCCCTGTGGGTGTCTCATGTTCAATCCCATTGCTACAGCCCAGATCATAGTCCTTATATGAGAACACCTCAGACCATTTATCCAATAATCACTTTACTGCTTCTAACTGGGTGGGTGTCAGTTCCTCTGTGGTCAGTTGTGGTACTATTTGCTCTTCTGCCCATTTCCAGTTCATTCCTGCCAACCATTGGGTCATATTAACTCTTGTCATGCAGTGACAACCATAAAAAACTGAGCGATCTTGCATGGCCATGACTATGGCCAGCTTTGCCACTACTGTCCTAGGGAGCAGATGGAGTGCAAGAGTCCTGAAGATACGGGTTTTAATTATTATCATGCCTTTCCAGACCATTGTGCACTTGTAACTAGGGATGGGCCGAACAGACCCCTGTTCGGTTCGTACCAGAACGTCTGAACACTGCGAACATTCAGACCCGAATAACGAACCCCATTAAGGTCAATGGGACCCAAACTTCAAAAATCAAAAGTACCCATTTTGAAGGCTTATATGCAAATAATTGTGCATACAATGGTTATAGGGATCCGGGTCCTGCCATGGGGGACATGTATTAATGAAAAAAAGTTTTTGAAAAAAGTCATTTTTAAATGAGCAGTGCTTTAGGGATTTTTAAAGTGAAAGCATAAAAATGAAAAATTCCTTCCAATATAGTGTCTACGGGGTCCCCTTAGTCTACCTGTAAAGTGGAAGATCTGTACCATGTCTAGAATCTGCTGCAGCAATAATTGCAGTTATATTTTCCCTGCAAGCTGCCATTATTTTGCTCAGCAACAGCTGGGGAGCCAGTGTGTATGATGAGGCCACAATGCAGTGCAAGATTTTTTGGATAAATTCTGGTGTCACTTTGAGTTTGGATAGAAGTAACAGGTGCACAAAAATTGGGCTTTGGGTGTCGTGGTGCCTTCACACCATAACCCTATAGAGGTTCACTTCATGAAGGCAAGAATTGGCCTTTCTGTAAAAAAAATTGCAGTGATATGCACCTGTCAAACAGGTGCAGAAAAATTAGTCTTTGGGTGTCGGTGGCGCCTTCCCACCATAATAGACCTTATAGAGGTGCTCTTGATGAAGGCCAAAAAATTGCAATGATATGCACCTGTCAAGCAGGTGCTGAAAAAATGGTCTTTGGGTGTTAATTGTGCCCATTAAACCTATACCAAAAACATTGTTCCAGATGAAATTCTAGAACACCCTCAAAGCTATGGACGTATGGGACTTTAAATGAGACACACGGGTTATAAAGAGCATGCATTTTTATTGAGGCAATTTTCATCAAGGTAGTACAGTAGACAATCCATACATCTTTTATTACATATATTGGGCTTCAATTGCCTCTAATATATATTTTGGGCACATTGCCTCCACTAAAAATGACATATAGGCTGGAAACAGATACATGATTCACAAATAATGAAAATAGGCTCCATACAATACAATACAATCTCTGCAGCATAAGACAACTTGAGTATTAATTGATACGGCATATAACGGCTCTACGCGTTTCGTGAAGTTATGATCCACTCATCAGGAGCATGCACGTATAAGCAACTGTAATTGATAAAAATATGAAAATTATTAAAAAAAAACAAAAAACAAAAAAAAAAAAAAAAAACAAATTAGAAATGAGTATGTTGTTTACCATATTCGCTGCATGGAGCGATGCCAATGATGATCCGGACAAACCCCACTAGGGGGTATCCCCTGAAGGGAGCTGAGATGGGGGTTTTTGGACACATGCACCCCAAAAGGACCACATCCAGGGACCAGATGACAAGGAAGAGGGGAAGTGTAAAATGGCCAGGGAAGCTGACCCAGGTGGGAAGCTTCTGTGGAAATAAATAAAGTGATAATTATGAGTGTAGATAGTCCTAGGTCCGGATCATCATTGGCATCGCTCCATGCAGCGAATATGGTAAACAACATACTCATTTCCTATTTGTTTTTTCTTTTTGTTTTTTTTTAAATAATTTTCATATTTTTATCAATTACAGTTGCTTATACGTGCATGCTCCTGATGAGTGGATCATAACTTCACGAAACGCGTAGAGCCATTATATGCCGTATTAATTAATACTCAAGTTGTCTTATGCTGCAGAGATTGTATTGTATTGTATGGAGTCTATTTTCATTATTTGTGAATCATGTATCTGTTTCCAGCTTATATGTCATTTTTAGTGGAGGCAATGTGCCCAAAATATATATTAGAGGCAATTGAAGCCCAATATATGTAATAAAAGATGTATGGATTGTGTACTGTACTACCTTGATGAAAATTGCCTCAATAAAAACGCATACTCTTTATAACCTGTGTGTCTCATTTAAAGTCCCATACGTCAAAAGCCCCTCTTTTCTATATGAATGAACCCGGGATGGAAGCTGATGGCTTCATTTAAAGTCCCTTTTTGACCCCCTAATTATCACCCTCAAAGCTAGGCAGCCCCGAAGAAGAAGGGAATTGGAGTGGGAGGTACGGCACTAGTGTATTGAAATAGGTAAAAAAAAAATGATGTATGGTGAATGGAGGCAGCTCCTTAAAAAAGATGAGGTCCATGACAACTGTAGAGGGAGAGGAGGGTAAGAGGGCACCAGCCTGGTACAGCCTCGAAGTCCTGCAGAGATTCCACATCCCACAAAAACTCAATCAGTGACATTGGCATCAGGGGCTTCATAGCTGGTAATCCATGACTGATTCATTTTTATGAAAGTCAAATAGTCCACAGAGTCTGTGGACAGACGCGTTCTATGATCAGTCACGAAACCTCCTGCAGCACTGAAAGCCCATTCTGAAAGCACACTGGATGCAGGGCAGCCCAACAATTCAATAGTATACTGGGCAAGTTCTGGCCAGTGGTCTATTCTTATGGCCCAGTAAGCCAGTGGATCGTCAGCTGGAAAGCTCTCCATATCTGTTTTGGCCCAGAGGTAATCGTCCACCATGTGATGCAGATGTTGCCGATGGGATATGGAAGCTGACAGGTCTGGACGGTGAGGGCTAAGAAAATTACGAAATGCCTCACTGAGGGGGATGACTTCTCCAACACTCCTTTCTTGACCAACAGAAGACTCAAAAGAGCTTTTTCCACGACACTGTAACCTACTGGAGTCGGGAAAAATGTTCAATAAAATCCTCTTTAACATGTCCTCAAGTGATTTTATCTTCTGCACTCTCTGTGGAGACAGGATGAGTTCCGAGAACTTCCGCTTATAACGGTGGTCAAGGAGGGTTGCCAACCAGTAATGGTCATTCTCCTTTGAAGCATGAGGTTGCCCATGCTCCTCAGATTTGATGAGGCTTGAGAAACAGACTCCTTTGGGTCACTCAGGATGACAGCATCTGGAACTTCCTCCTCCCAGCCACGTACTACTCCCAAGGGTCCTAGGGTTGGAAAGCCATCGCTTACTGATTGATGCATGTCTTCATCTTATTCAAAGCCTGCAAAAGTGCCAGAATCCTCCTCCTCCCCTCTCTCCTCCTGTGTGTCCTGTGATGTGACATAGGAATGATGGTGTTTGGATAAAGTGGGCCTTGAGAGGAATGGAAGTCCCCCTCTTCCTCCTGCTGCTCTGCCTCCAGTGCCCTGTCCATAATGCCACGCAGAGTCTGCTCCAGCAGGAACACAACAAGGATTGTGTCACTGATGCATGCACTGTCACTGTAAGGGTTCTGGTTCTGTTCTGGGTGTGTGGAAGTTCTTCGGTCGACCGGGTAATCAAGACACTGGCAACAAGTTCGAGTGTAGCAAGATTACAGTTTACTCAGAGTCAGCATACAGGTTATATAATAAAAACAGGGGCAGCTACACCCCGGGAGAGCCAATCATTACAGAGTTTCAATTTCATGATTAATCATAGATAATATTGCCCAGTAACAACACATCTGTGGCAGATTAATAACACATTTTGACCACATTAACACCTTCATAAACAAAGGGTTATACATCTGTTCCTTCTCAAGAAGCAAAACTAGACTTAGCTTAACCGCAAGCTTATTTTGAGAACAGGTGTTGCATCTTAGCAAAATTCCCCTTACTTGTAAGCATAAATTCTTATCTTTAACTTGTCTAAACACAATATTCTTTTAAAGCATATTTCAAAAGGAATAACTCTAACCTACAATTTATAAAATGGAAGATTGATTATACTGACACGCTATTTCCCTCACAGTCACGGCTCACCATCCTTGTGGCCTCCTCAAATGGTGAAAGTACAGTGCATGCATACGTAATGATCAGCCATTGGCGTGGGGAAAAAAGCAGAGGCACCCTGAGCCTGTCGTCGTGCCGTACTCGCACATGTACTCATTGACGGCCCTCTGCTGCATGTATAGCAGCTGCAGCATTGCTAAAGTCGAGTTCCATGTGGTGGGCATGTCACAATTCAGGCGGTTTATGGGCAGGTGCAATTCCTGCTGAATTTCAGCCAAACGAGCACTGGCTGTGTATGACCTGCTGAAATGGCTACAGATTCTTCTGGCCAGCTTTAGCACATCTTGCAACCCTGGGTACCTAGTTAGGAAATGCTGCACCACCAAATTGAGGAAATGTGCCAGGCATCACCATTCCGGGCTCCAGCTGTAATGGTGTGAACCACCTCTGGGCCTATCCCTGCAGAGCTGCAAGAATCTCTGGTCTGGTGTGGTTCCTGTCCCCTAGACACACCAGCTGAAGCACTGCATGGCACCTTTTATTAGAAGAAAAAGAAGGCGCACTGGCCTAGTGCATTATCCCAGAGTAAAATGTATCAAAAAAGAGATTAAAAATACTCAAAAACATATAATGATAATACGCATGAAGCCTCTAGCATGTGGTGAATGGACATATCTTAGCGAAAGTCCTGGACCGTGATGGAGAGGACGTGAGAGCTGCACCAGCTAACATGTTTCAAAGGCCTCAGAGCTAAGGCAGCAATGGTTCTAAATGCAATATATATATACACACATACTGTACACTCACACAGTAATGGTGTGTGGGGGAGGTACACCCAGCAGGAGCCCATACTCATCTCCCATATCCTATAGCAATGGTGGGGGTGTTTTCCTTAGTATTGGAATAGTTATGACCAGAGAGTAATGCTAATGCATAACAAGATCATTTAATCATTTCATATAGTACATTGTGTGTACACTTACTGCAGCTGCATAGTCCCAATTTCCATGCCTGTTAGTGTGCAGTGGTCATTATGTGTGAAACGCTACCTGGGTACAGTTTGTGTCCCATTGCTGACATCACTTCCGGTTTCCCAGGTGTCCGTAGTGAATGACGTCAAGCGCTATTTTATTGTAGCTGGACACTTGAGGCTGTTTCAATGTGAATTCGATCATATCCCTTTTCTTCAAATTTCTTTTTCAGCAGCTCGCTTTGCAACATATAGTCTACCTTTTTAGTGCATGTACATCTCAAAAGGCAAAATAGTCCAAAAGGGTTGTTCTTTATCCATCTGGGGTGATGGTTACTCTTGGTGTGTAGGTAGGAGTTACCACCACTGGCCTTTAAGTGTGTTTTAGAGGTGATCGTGCCGTCGGAATTCCCATTGGGTTCCAGATCTAGGAAGACAAGAGTCTTGGTGTCGATGACAAGTGTGAATTCAATTCCATATGGATTATTTTGAATGTATGACAAGAAGCCTGCAAGGTCTTCATCAGACCCGCCACAGATGATGAGGATATCATCAATATACCTGGTGTAGAGGACCAGGTTTGAGCCAAAGGGATTGTTCTTCCAGATATAGGAATTCTCCCAATATCCCATGAAGAGATTTGCGTAGCTCGGAGCAAACCTGGCCCCCATATCTGTGCCTCTTACTTGGAGATAATGATCTCCCATAAAGGAAAAGTAATTGTGCGTGAGAGCGAATTCGACACAGTCTATTAAAAACTTTGCTTGAATCGAGTTTAGTACATTCTCTTACATTAGATAGTAATTAAGGGCTCTCAATCCGTGTATATGGTTGATCAATGTGTAAAGGGAGGCCACATCTAGGGACAACCATCTATACTCTGTTTGCCATTGATAGTTGGAAATAATTTACAGCATATGGTGAGAGTCTCTCACGAAAGATGGAAGATGGGTTACTATGTCTTGCAGGAAATGGTCAATATAACATTCGAGATTGAAATACTGTCCATGCCAACAATGATAGGTCTTCAGGGGCGGATTTTCTGTGCTCTTGTGTACTTTTGGAACATGATAGAAATGGGGAGTAACCGCATGTCTATTATACAGGAAAAGATATTCATTCTTTGTAAGAATTTTGGATGCCAGAGCTTGGTCCAGAATTAGTTTGAGTTTTTGGTGTATTCTATTGTTGGATCTTTCTTTAATTGTATATATGTACTCTCGTCTCGTCTAGGAGTCTTCTTGCTTCGGCTATGTAGTTCTCTCTATTCTGGATGACCAGACTACCTCCTTTATCTGCTCTTCTTATTATATCTCTTGGTTTTGTTTTAAGCTTTCAATCGGGCTATACAGAGGACCAAGTTGTTTGTTGCTTTTCTGGAACTTTGCTTTAAAGGCATTGAACACCATATCATAAACGGTGCAGATAAAATCCCCTTTGGTCCAATGTGGGAAAAAGGTAAAGGTGGGCCTAAAGGAGGTATGTAGTACTGCATTGTTTTGTGGTTGTAGGCCTCCCACAAAATGGAAAGAAGTGTTCTCATTAGATTGCGCCTCTGAATATAGCTTTTCAAGAATATTCAGAATCAAATTTTCATTCACGTATTCTTCTAAGGGTTCCATGTGCTGTTCTTCTTTTTGATTATTGATAGAAGTAGCTTCTTTCAGTGCATAATGTCTTTTCACAGTGAGTTTTCTTACATATCTATTGAGATCCAGGAATAACTCAAACAGGTTAGGTGTACATGGTGGCACGAATCTCAGACCTTTTCTGAGCAGGTCTAGCTCTGTGTCTGCGAACACTGAGCTTGAAAGATTGTATATCTTGATCTGCCTCTCTTTACACCTCTTTCCTCCTATTTTCCCTTTTCTAGTACTAGTGGAGGGATTGGGCTCGCATTTTGGATAGTTGTTGCAAAACCTTCCCCTCTTGCGATGTCTTTCACTAGAAAAGACAATGTAGTGTCAGTATTGTCGTCATTCGGGTTCTCAAGTGTGGTGAATGGATTAAATGTTTCCGGTATTGTATGTAAACTGAATTCAAACTCTGAATTAGATGTCTCCTTTTCAGTACCTACGTTGGAACTGCTTGCCAGCGGGCATGGCACTGACCTGGTCAAAGGATCTACCAAATGAGGGCACGGCCCTGGGGCTGGAGAAGAGATATGATAGAATTCACATTGAAACAGCTTTCAACAATTATCTTGTGGAATATGACAACCCACCAGCCCCTTATGTAAAACCACAAGCTACAAAAGATTCTACACTGCAACCTATTCGCTTCTCAACTCAGTATAATAGCAAAGCCTCTGAGATTCAACAAATACTACACAGAAACTGGAACATTCTCAAGCAGGACCCGATCATAGGGGACAAGCTTCCAGACAGGCCAGATATAGTATTTTGGAAACCTTGTGACCTCAGAAGCCTAGTTGCCCCCAGTAGGGCCAAGAAATGCGCTAATAAAATTAGCAGCGTATGGTCATGTATTTTTGGTCAAAAAGGCTGCTATAGATATGGCGTCAAAAACTGTGGCACATGTACCTTCATGTGGCACCGTAAAAAATCCATAGTAGGAAAAGATGGAAAAACGCATAGTATTAAACAATTTATTATGTCCATGTGGGCGACTATATGTGGGCCGCACATCTCGCCCACTTAGAGTGAGGATCAAAAAACATAAGTGCGGCATTGCCAACCAGAAGTACAAGTTCACAGTTCCCCGCCACTTCCTCAAGGAACATCAAGGTGACCCATCAGGAATGCAAGTTTTCAGGATAGAGGCCATTGGGGCTGACATAGATATGGGAAGAAGATATCAAAGGCTCTGCAAATGAGAGGCATACTGGATTTTCACTTTGGGGAGCCTTGCCCCCGAAGGCCTCAATGAAGATGCTGAAGTTCATAAGATTGTTTGAAAAAAGATGTTCCACATATGCCTTCATTAGGTGTACCATTGAGATTTCTAGGGACAACTACATAGAGGATCCTGTACCCAGTGACAAGTGCCTTTGGTCACATGATAAGTCTGCTTCTATATATGCACACACTCCTCCCACACACATGTACATGTACCAATATGCAGGTGCTTTTATTGTTTTTTTCTATGAGGGTGAGTGATTGTGTGCACAGGTGTGCAGGGGCATGCTTTGCCACCATGCATGCATACACACTTATATACATCTAGTCATCCACCTCCATGATTGCAATGCTATGTATATTCTATATGTGTATACACACTTATATAGATGCAGATAGATGTATATGTTTCTCCTCTCTTCTCCTTTTAGTGGTCCTATGGCTGTACAGTTCATCTGTCCAGTACTGCATCAGTTTAGTGTTCATTATTACCCTACTTCATTTTTCTGGGATGTGTATGTATGTATATATATATATATATATATATGTATAGTATATATGTACATTTGGCCCGTTTTATTTAACATTTCAGATGTTTTTACATTTTTATACATTTTTTAAAGATGCACGTTTTGCACAATTTAGAGTTCATGCTTTTTTTAGGTTAAGTTACTCACAGTCAATTGACTGGGAATTTTATATAATAATATACTGGCATCACTTCTAGTATTTGGCATACCTTCTATTCTTAATATGGGCAATGTGAGGTCAGGACTAGTTGGGTGTGCACGTAAATGCACAGCATGGGCGCTTGCCTGTGTGCATCACCTTGTTCCAAACCCCACACAGGTACACATATGCGTATGCACATAGTATAGTGTGTGCGGTGAACACCCTTTATACACCCATACATATTTAGCTTTTACTATCCTTTACTATTGTGGCTGCAATTATGATCCTCTATTCAATAAGTCTGTACCTGTTACTATGATTGTGTGTCACTTATGCATCCACGCAGGGTGTGTGGGGGTAATATGAAGTAACATGGGAAACCCAGCAGGAGCAGAACTGACTTTGATTATTCCCTGCCCTCTGTACCTAATATATACAGTATCTCACAAATGTGAGTACACCCCTCACAATTTTGTAAATATTTTATTATATTTTTTCATGTGACAACATTAAAGAAATGACACTTTGCTACAATGTAAAGTAGTGAGTGTACATCCTTTATAAAAGTGTAAATGTGTTGTCCCCTCAAAATAACTCAACACACAGCCATTAATGTCTAAACCGCTGGCAACAAAAGTTAATACACCCCTAAGTGTAAATGTCCAAATTGGGCCCAATTAGTCATTTTCCCTCCCCGTTGTCATGTGACTTGTTAGTGTTACAAGGTCTCAGGTGTGAATGGGGAGCAGGTGTGTTAAATTTGGTGTTATCACTCTCACTCTCTCATACTGGTCACTGGAAGTTCAACATGGTACCTCATGGCAAACAACTCTTTGAGGATCTGAAAACTAAAAATGTTGCTCTACATAAAGATGGTCTATGCTATGAGAAGATTGCCAATGCCCTGACACTGAGCAGCAGCATGGTGGCCAAGCCATACAGCGATTTAACAGGACAGGTTCCACTCAGAGCAGGCCTTGCCATGGTCAATCACATGCTCAGTGTCATATCTAGAGGTAGTCTTGAGGTAGTTTTTCTGGAGTGCTGCCAGCATTGCTGCAGAGGTTGAAGGGGTGGGGGGTCAGCCTGTAAGTGCTCAGACCATACGCCGCACACTGCATCAAATTGGTCTGCATGGCTGTCATCTGAGAAAGGAATGCAATGGGACACAAACTGTACTCAGGAAGCGCCCCACATATAATGACCACTGCACACTAACAGGCATGAAAATTGGGACTATACAGCTGCAGTAAGTGTACACACATTGTATTATGTGAAATTATTACATTATCTTCTTTATTGTTATGCATTAGCATTGCTCTCTGGTCATACCTATTCCAATACTAAGGAAAACACCCCCATCATTGCTATAGGATATGGGAGGAGAGTATGGGCTCCTGCTGGGTGTACCTCCCCCACACACCATTACTGTGTGAGTGTATATGTGTATATATATTGAATTTAGAACCATTGCTGCCTTAGCTCTGAGGAAGAAGGCATGGCCTTCGAAACATGTTAGCTGGTGCAGCTCTCACGTCCTCTCCATCACGGTCCAGGACTTACGCCAAGATATGTCCATTCACCCCATGCTAGGGGCTTCATGCGTATTATCATCATGTGTTTGTGAGTATTTTTAATCTCTTTTTTAATAAATTTTACCATGGGATAATGCACTAGGCCAGTGTGCCTTCTTTTTCTTCTAATATATAGTGGCATCTGGGACACCCCTATCCCCGTAAGGGAGGAAGTCCAACCCTTTCAGCACTCATCACCCATCATACTATTATGCAGGGGTCATTGTTTTGCATGGCACCTTTTAGCCTGACTCATGGAATAGCCCTTTGAACGCTTAGGGGGTACCTGATGTTAATAGGACAATTCTGCAGAGGAAGGCGGTGGAGGAGGAGGAGGAGGAGGGTGTAGAGCTCAATGGTCTGGCATATTCACCACCAGCCATATCGAGATGTGGGGGCACAACAAGCTTTAGCTCTGAGCCCTGCCCTGCCTCCCTTCGAGTTGCAAGCAGCGTTACCCAGTGTGCTTTGAACAAAATATATCGTCCCTGCCCATGCTTGCTGGACCATGTGTTAGCAGTAGGGTGGATTTTACAGCTGCCTGCCTTGCCCAACGATGCCAGAACATTCCCTTCCACATGATGGTAGAGAGATGGAATGGCCTTACGTGAAAAGTAGTAGCGACTGGCAACATGCCATTGTGGTACAGCACATTGTGCGAATTCACGGAAGAGGGCAGAATCCACCAGGCTGAAAGGCAAAAGTTGGAGAACAAACGGCTTTGACAAACTTGCATTTAGATACTGGGCATGTGGGTGGGGACTGTATTTTTTTTTCCGCTGCAGCAGATGGGGCAGAGAAAGTGGTGTGCTACTGGCAGATATGCTGCTAGGACCTGGGACACCCTGTGCTATACCATCATCCCTATCAGTGGAGGCTGCTGAGAGGTTATGACTCGGTATAGCAGGGCCAGACTGAAGTGGGTAAGGAGGAGGTGAAGGGACAGATGTGTGCCCCTTTTATGTGGCTTTTAGGTGCTCTTGCCAACGGGCTGTGGTTGGACGTTAAATGCCTTGTTAAGCATGTGGTACCCAAATGGCTGGTGTTTTTGCCACATTTGATGTGTTGGACACACAGTTTGCAGATAGCAGCAGTGCGATCTGATGCACATGTGCTAAAAAAGGCCCAGCAAGCTGAGCTTTGGGGAGTGGGCCGGGAGAGAACAGCTGCAGAATATGATGGAATAGGGTTTCTGCTCTCTACTCTTTCTTGATGTTGGCCTCCTTGGGGTTGTGCCGCCTCACCTTCAGTTTCCTCCTCTGCTCTATCTGGCACCCAAGTCGCATCAGTGACCTCATCGTCATCATCTCCATCTCCTCCATAATCATTACCACTGGAGACAACTTGGCAATATGCTGCGGCTGGGGTAACATGAATGCCAATTTGTCTACCAGTGTTCTCTCCTCTTTGTAGGCTCATGTTCCTCTCATCTTCAACCTCAGAACCAACATCTGAATCCAGTAATGGCTGGACATCATCAAGGACCAAGTGGCTGACGCTGTGGTCAAATAACTCAGCTTACTCCTCCTGCATGGCTGATGTTGGGGCTGTGGCAGGAATAGATGTGGGCAAGGAGGCAGGTTTATCCACTCTGGCAACTGCAGGGGACTACACACCTGCCTCTGCTTGCATGACAGAGGATGATGAGGATGAGGAAGGCTTAGTAAGCCAGTCCACCACCTCCTCCGCATGCTGTGGCTGGATAGCATGGGCTAACTTACTAAACAGAGGAAATGATGCCCTGCCTGAGGACTGACCACCACGCCTACCTTTGCCTGTGGACACATTTGTTGCTGGCCCACTTACAGTGTCAAGGGAACGTCTGCCTCTCCTTCTTGTCCCCCCAGACATTATTGGGAAGGTGGGGGTGATGCTTATTAGCAAATGTTAAGAAGAATTGGAAATCTGCATGTAGATGCACTATAATCAATGTAAAGTGGTGTTTGGTGTACTTTAATTTGAATATTCACACTACACAGACACACTCCATGGATACACTATAATATACTGCAATACAATGCACCAAACGTACAGTGACGCACAAAACTATATGGTTTTAAACTGGCAGTTTGGTACACAGAATAAATGGCGTTAAACTGGCAGTAACACACTTAGAACCATATGGCGTTAAACTGGCAGTAACGCACACAGAAGTAAATGGTGTTAAACTGGCAGTAAAACACTTAGAACTATATGGCGTTTAACTGGAAGTAACGCACACAGAAGTAAACGATGTTAAACTTGCAGTAATGCACGCAGAACTATATGGCGTTAAACTGGCAGTAATGCACTTAAAAACTATATGGTGTTAAACTGGCAGTAACGCACACAGAATAAAATGGAGTTAAACTTGCAGTAACGCACACAGAACTATATAGCGTTAAACTGGCAGTAACGCACTCAGAACTATATAGCGTTAAACTGGCAGTAACGCACTCAGAAGTAAGTAGCGTTAAACTGGCTGTAACACACTTAGAACTATATGGCATTAAACTGGCATTAATGCACTTAGAACTATATGGCATTAAACTGGCAGTAATGCACTTAGAACTATATGGCGTTAAACTGGCAGTAACGCACACAGAAGTAAATGGCATTAAACTGGCAGTAACGCACTTAGAACTATATGGCGTTAAACTGGCAGTAACGCACTTAGAACTATATGGCGTTAAACTGGCAGTAACGCACACAGAAGTAAATGACGTTAAACTGGCAGTAACGCACTTAGAACTATATGGTGTTAAACTGGCAGTAATGCACACAGAACTATGTGGCGTTAAACTGGTAGTAACGCACTTAGAGCTATATGGCGTTGAACTTGCAGCAACGTACACAGAAGTAAATAGCGTGAAACTGGCAGTAACGCACACAGAAGTAAATGGCGTTAAACTTGCAGTAACGCAATCAAATAGACGTGTTCAACCGTCACTACACTGTCGCTATCTGAACTGTCCCTACTCTAGCTATACACCAATGTAAAGATTACTGACACGGTCTCACTACACTACACTGAAACTATCAGAGCTGTCCCTACCCTAGCTATACACTAATGTAAATATTACTGATGCGGTCTCACTACACTGAAACTATCTGAGCTATCCCTACTCTACATATACACTAATGTATGTATGAATGACACAGTCTCACTACACTACAGTGAAACTATCTGAGCTGTCCCTACTCTAGCTGCACACTATGCAAAGCTGAATGGTCCTCCTCACTACACTCACACTATCCCTGGACTGACACTAAACTAATATTCTACACTGACAATTGAAGCAAAATAGCACAGTTTAGCACACTAGCTAACTAATAGCACTGAACAGAGCCTTGTTCTATCTCTCTCCAGCTGAAATCACACTGAAAATGGCTGCCATTGAAAGAATACTGTTATACTGTGGGGCATGAATGAGCCATGATTGGATAAAGTCATGATGACAGTGTCCAATCATGACTCTGGCAGTGCTCTGTGCCCTGATTGGCTGAAGCTTTCACTGCTTCAGTCAATCAGGGCTTGCAATGCACTGTTCAGTGCCGCATTGCATTTTGCTCCATTCGGGGGCCAAACAAACCGTCGAATGTCCCGTTTGTTCGGTTGTTCGCTGGATGACTGAACAGCGAAAGTTCGGCCCAAGCTTATACTTAGGCCAAACCGTTCGCCCATCCCTACTTGTAACAAGCAGAACCACTTCTGAGAATGTTAAACCTTGCATGAGAACTGTTAAACCTTGCAATCCATGAGAACTGACACTCATTGAGAGTTTTTGATTAGTTGGTACCACAACCTCTATCCCAAAGAAAACCCTGATGATTCCAGGTTTTCCCCAAAATGTTAATAGAGCACCAACTGTGTATGGAATGCTTCCAGGTCACCATACTATATTGAATTAGAAAGAAAATTACAGTGCTGCATGTTGAAAAGGAATAGTAACATTAAAATTACAATATGGATTGTATTACAATTATAATATGCTATATATTATATTTATTTATGATTTTGTTTTCTATGAAAGTAGAGTTACCCTTTAACTCCCTAGTTTGAAACTTAGTACCAATTTATTGTGCATTTTATGGTGGCAAATGCTTAAACTGGGGTAAATAGATTGGATGGATTGCATGCATATGTATGCTTTTGTATGGATTGAGTAATTGAGTTCCCCTGTGCCTTTGAACCTGTTCAACTTTCTATACAGCTTTATTTCACATCATGTTTTGTGTAAATGCCTATGTGACGGAACCGCTTGACACCCCGACTAAGTGCTTCCTTCTGCCAGGGAGTGCTTCCTGCCCTCCAAACCATTCTGAGCAGACCAAGAGCTAATAGCCCTTTTTATAAGGAAGAAAGGGAGGCGCCTCTAAGTGTAGTATTAAAAACAGATTTATTGCAAGGAGGGATTAAAAACACTCACTAGACTTAGATGAATATTCAGCAAAAGATCCAGTCCATAGCGGCATCACAATACGCTCTGTGCACTAGGTGATGTGTCTCCTGACACTGCGGACTATCCGTTCGTCTATGGAAGAGATGGTGAAGCCGGCTGTGTATCCAGGACGAGGCTCGGACCGCAGGAGACAGGGCGCAGGCGGGTGACGTCACTGCTATGCGACGCGTTTCATTGGGCGATCGGCCCAGCTGACTAAAAGGCCGCGCCTCTTCCTCAGGCAAGGACTCTCTTGGACTCACTATGGACTGGATCTTTTGCTGAATATTCATCTAAGTATAGTGAGTGTTTTTAATCCCTCCTTGCAATAAATCTGTTTTTAATACTACACTTAGAGGCGCCTCCCTTTCTTCCTTATCTTTCAGTTCTTTGAAGCCCGGTTCAGCTTCTTGGGAATTGGCTGCCTCTTCCTGGAGTACCTATGGACTTCCACCCCCACCTCACAAACTGTGTGATGTGGTAGGGACTCTATTTTGCATATGTCATTTTTCAGTTTTAATTTGCTCATTTACATGTCATTTTATTATGTATAATTTCAATGGTATACTGTAATATATATACGTACACCTACTGGGCTGATAGCGGTTGTGCGCGCATACCTGTTTTATAATAGCCCTTTTTACCCCAAACATCGTACACAGACAAGATGTGAGGTAAACTCCAACGGAATGACTCTTTAGTTAAACTCAGACACATACTTCACAGGAGGACATCCCCTTCTGATCATATTACCCTAACAATACAATTGAACTCACCTGTATCAATTAACAGGTGCTGACAATATAGAAATCACACCGGCAACCAGTAAAAATAGTGAAAAATTGACTCAATCTTTCTGTTGTGTGTCTCTGTGTGCCACGCGGAGCATGGAGAAGAGAAAGAGCAGCAAATAATTGTGTAAGGATTTCAGAACAAAAATTGTGGAAAAGCATGGATAATCTCAAGATTACAAGTCCATCTCCAGAGATCTTAATGTTCCTGTGTAGAGTTGAGCGAACCTCTGGAAGTTCGGGTTCTGCTGGTCCGGCCGAATTTCGGGACAAAGTCCGGGTCCGGGTCCTAAAACTGTTCAATTATACAGTCCATTTAAAATCTTGTATGCAAATATGTATGCACTATAAGGAGCATCTGTGAGCACTATAATAAGCACTTTGAAAAAACAGCAACTGTAAAGCATGTCATAGTGGTTTGCAATTGAGCATTAAGTTTACATATGGGCTACAGCAGTAACAACAGAGATTAAGAAGCTGGCAAAAACTGTGATTTACAGTGATTTATTTTAACATATTTACCTGACATATTAACTTGTCAAAATCCTGGGCCTGGGCCTGAAACAGGGCTTTAAGCCGGCCTGGTCGTCTTGGGCTTGAAGGTCTCCAAGCGAGTTGAGATGTGTCCTTGTAATTCTAGAGACCTCTACCTGAACATTAGAACTCTAATAGGTACGAAAAGGTGTTAAAAACAAGACTTTAGGAATGTGTTAATAAACGACGAGAAAGAGAAGAGGTACGAGGCGCACCGTGTGTCTCTGTGTGTTGTCTTTCTAACTCAGTTAAAAAGTGATAAAAATG
>BLSH010156328.1:273213-299969 GCA_018402905.1 Glandirana rugosa
CACATCCCTTTCCTTCGACTTTCGCACTCCCTCTCTAAACTCTGTAAAATTCTGGACTAGGACGTAGGACTCATCTATCTCAGGATGCAGGATCAGGTCTTAAAATGTCTCTATTCTTTCCCTCAAGCTTTCAGCTTCCTTTCCCTACACTAACCCAAGGAGCATGTGACTGCAGCACTGTGACTCCAGCTTATAAAGAGGCTGGGTCACATGATGCACTGGCCAATCACAGCCATGCCATTAGTAGGCATGGCTGTGATGGCTTCTAAGGGCAAACCAGTGAAACGCTTGTTGATTGGCTGCCCTGCAGCTTCTCAACACGTGGAGTAAAATAGCAGAACCCCGGACCGAACCCGAACGATTTTTGAAATGTCCGGGTCCGGGTCCGTGCCACGGACACCCGAAAGTTCGGTACGGACCCGAACGTTACAGTCCGGGTTCGCTCAACACTACCCATCAGTGCAGCATATCAGTGCCATCTCAACAGTGCCCATCGGTGCAGTCTTATCAGCACTCATCAGTGTAGCCTCATTAGTGCCCATCAGTAAAGGAGAAAAATTACTTATTTACAAAATTTTCTGACAAAAATTAAGAAAAACTTTTTTTTCTATATTTTTGGACTTTTTTTTAGCAAAAAATAAACAACCCAGCGGTGATTAAGCACCACCAAACGAAAGCTCTATTTATGTGAAATAAAAGATAAACATTTCATTTGAGTACAGCGTTCCATGACCGCGCAGTTGTTTTTTTCTCTCAAACAACAGGCTTTTATTGATCAAACAATTATAACATATACAATAAGATACTTCACTTTAGCAGGAATTCCACTTGTACAAAGAAAAAAAAAAAGGCTTGGTTACATTTCTACTTGCCATTGCATGTATACCTTAGGTTTACACTCTCAAGGCCAGTCGGCAACATATCTCAAAAAGTAAGGCAGCAAATCAGTATAAATGTGTGTTAACACCCACTAATCTCCCTGCCAATTGCCCAAGGGATTTCCACATTACATAAGCAGCCTGTCCATGTCCAGGTCCACTGGGGCCAAGCCTGGTACCGCTAGCCATGGTGACCACAGTTGATCAAATTTGCCACCCCTGCCTTTGTATTGGCACAAAATTTCTCTAGTCTAAGAGTGTCACCCATCTTAGCCACCCATTCCTGGATCAGTCTCCATGGATTTCCAATGTTTCAGAATTATTAGTCGAGTCTGAAAAAGTGCTCTTGTGATCGCCTGTCTGGGAATTTCCTCTATCTGGAAGCCATCCATTATTCCCAGCAAGCAACATTTAGGGTCCTCCAGAATCTTTAGCTGAAATACCCTATTGAGTGTGTCAAGTACTGCCTTCCAATATAAATGTAACTTTGGACAGTGCCAAAACATGTGTAACAGATCCTCATGGTCTCTACGACATCTCGTGCAGGTGGGGTCAGGCTGCAAGCCCTTGCGAGCCAGTTTAGCTATTGTGTAATGTACTCGGAGCATGATATACAGTTGTGAGAGGCACTGAGCCCCATTTACGGAACACTGTGTAACCGCCCGCAGTGCTTCTGTTAGGGAAAATTGGTGTCTTTTGTGGACTTTAGCGCCTATGCACGCACCTGTGCTTTGCAGCAAGTGCTGTCTATTCTGCAGCGTCTGAGTACCTGTGAGCCTCAGCTCTGTTCCTGTTTTCCAGTACCTGTGACCCTTCCTGTTTCCTGTTTGACCTGGCTTGACTAGACCTGCTGATATCTGCCTGCACCGACCCCGGCTATCCACAACCACCCGATTGCCTGATCCTTCTGTACTTCTGCTGCCAGCCCGATTACAAACCTTGCTTGGACTTGACCATTCTCTTGCCTGACCCCTTTGTACCACACAGCCAGCCAGTTGCCGACCCAGACTGTACCACCACTCTTCTGATCTGCACGACCACCCAGGAACTCACATCACCATCAGTGACCATCCAGCCCTCATGCCATCCTGCACTCTTGGACTCCCTGTCTGCTCTAACAGGGGTCCCCGAATCAGGTGCGCAAGAGCGGTTGTTCCCTGCATAAGCCAGACTCCACCACCAGGACCGTGACAGCTTCCTCCCATTGTTTCTCTTCGAAAGGGCCAACATCACCCTCCCATTGAGTTACCACTCTAAGATTGGAGTCAGGCAGGACGAGATTCAAAAGTATCACATAACCGTTTGAGATAAACCCCTTATAAGTAGTGTTCTCGTCTCAAACATGAAATTGAATATCGGAGCTGGGTCCAGTACCCATGTATCCACGTCTTGTTGGGCTTTCACAGCGTGATAGAGTTGCAGGTAGTGAAAATATGCAGATGGTGGAAGCTTAACCATTTCCCTACCACCGTATTCAGAATGACGGCCGGTAAGTGGTTGAGTTATCCTGACTGGGCGTCATATGACATCCTCAGGATTACATGCCAGTGCATGCCTGGGGGGGCGTGCAACACGGTGATCGGTGGAGCGGGGGTTCAGTCTGACCCCCCGCATTACCGATCTTGGTAAAGCACTCGGGTCTGCAGACCTGAGCAGTGGAGAGGCGATCGGCTGGTCTCCTGACGGCGGGGGGGGGGTCTGTGCTGATGGTTTATCAGTGCAGCCCTCCCTCGGATTGCCACCCTAGACCACCAGGGAGCCTGCCCAGGGACCACCAGGGATATGCCCAACCGGGACCACCAGGGAGCCGATCAGGACCACAAGGGAGACCACCCTAGACCACCAGGTAAGGAGCACAGTGCCCAATATGGATGGCACTCAGTGCCACCTTCAGATGCCACCCTAGACCACCAGGGAAAAGGCACCTATCAGTGCATCTGCCCACCAGTGCCCCTATCAGTGCGTACCAGTGCCACCTATCAGTGCCCACCAGTGCCACCTACCAGTGTCCAGTGCCGCCTATGAGTACCAATCAGTGCCGCCTATAAGTGCCCATCAGTGCCGCTTATCAGTGTCCATCAGTGCTGCATATCAGTGCCACCTATCAGTGCCTGTCAGTGCTGCTTATCAGTGCCACCTATCAGTGCCCGTCATTGCTGCATATAAGTGCCTCATCATCAGTGCCTATCAGTGCCATCTCATCAGTGCCGCCTCATCAGTGCCAATCAGTACTGCCTCATCAGTGCCCGTCAGTGAAGCCTCATCAGTGCCCATCAGTGATGGAGAAAATTTACTTATTTACAAAGTTTTGTGACAGAAACAATTTTTTTTTTTAAATTTGCGGTCTTTTTTTATTTGCAGGGCAAAAAATAAAAGCCGCAGAGGGGATCAAATACCACCAAAAGAAATCTCTAATTCTTTTGGTTAAAGACCACTTGAAGGTCAGTAAAAGACCTCAGCTGTCCGTCCTTAAAAATGTGATACAAATGTGTAACTCCATACCGCCTCCACACAGTTCCACAACTTCATCAACTCCTGGTAGTGGTCATTGACCCATATAGGACTAAATTTAGTAAATCCTGAGATTTTTTGCAGCATTCTAGTTTTAGACCAGACCTTCTGCATAAGGGCATACGTAGGGAATATTTTAGTGGGTTTGCTACATTTCAATGCTTCCAGACCTTCTACCACCACTGTGGCCTAAGGAGCAGTGTCAAAGGGTCTAATAGATTCAGGGCGCAGTCTGTACTGGGGTTAATAGCTCTCACTATGTGTTGCAGCTGCGAGGCCAAGTAGTAGACCCAGGGATTGGGAAGCGCTAGGCCACCTCTATCCTTCAGGCCTTGCAATTGTTCAAGTTCTATTCTCGCTGGTTTAGATACCCATATAAGAGATTGATTACGCAACATTTTTTAAGGGGGACGACTGCCAGGGTATTATGCAATATACAGCATCTCACAAAAGTGAGTTCACTCCTCACATTTTGGTAAATATTTTATTCTATCTTTTCTTGTGACAACACTGAAGAAGTGACACTTTGCTACAATATAAAGTAGTGAGTATACAGCTTGTATAACAGTGTGAATTTGCTGTCCCCTCAAAATAACTCAACACACAGCCATTAATATCTGAATCGCTGGCAACAAAAGTGAGTACACCCCTATGTGAAAATGTCCAAATTGGGACCAATTAGCCATTTTCCCTCCCCGATGTCATGTAACCTGTTAGTGTTACAAGGTCTCAGGTGTGAATGGGGAGCAGGTGTGTTAAATTTGGTGTTATCGCTCTCACTCACCCATACTGGTCACTGGAAGTTCAACATGGCACCTCATGGCAAAGAACTCTCTGCGGATCTGAAAAAAAGAATTGCTGCTCTACATAAAGATGGCCGAGGCTATCAGAAGATTGCCAAGACCCTGAAACTGAGCTTCAGCTGTGGCCAAGACCATACAGTGGTTTAACAGGACAGTTTCCACTCAGAACAGCCTCACCATGGTTGACCAAAGAAGTTGAGTGCACGTGCTCAGCATCATATTCAGAGGTTGTCTTTGCGAAATAGACGTATGAGTGCTGCCAGCACTGCTACAGAGGTTGAAGGGATGGGGAGTCAGCCTGTCAGTGCTCAGACCATATGCTGTACACTGCATCAAATTGGTCTGCATGGCTGTCATCCCAGAAGGAAGCCTCTTCTAAAGATGATGCTCAAAAAAACTCGCAAACAGTTTGCTGAAGACAAGCAGACTAAGGACATGGATTACTGGAACCATGTCCTGTGGTCTGCTGAGACCAAGATAAACTTATTTGGTTCAGATGGTGTCAAGCATGTGTGGCGGCAACCAGGTGAGGAGTACAAAGACAAGTGTGTCTTGCCTACAGTCAAGCATGGTGGTGGGAGTGTCATGATCTGGGGCTGCATGAGTACTGCTGGCAGTGGGGAGCTACAGTTCATTGAGGGAACCATGAATGTCAACATGTACTGTGACATACTGAAGCAGAGCATGATTCCCTCCCTTCAGGGACTAGGCTGCAGGGCAGTATTCCAACATGATAATGACCCCAAACACACCTCCAAGACAACCACTGCCTTGCTAAAGAAGCTGAGGGTAAAGGTGATGGACTGCCTAAGCATGTCTCCAGACCTAAACCCTATTGAGCATCTGTGGGGCATCCTCAAATGGAAGATGGAAGAGTGTAAGGTCTCTAACATCCACCAGTTCTGTGATGTTGTTATGGAGGAGTGGAAGACGACTCCAGTGGCAACTTGTGAAGCTCTCGTGAACTCCATGCCCAAGAGGGTTAAGGCAGTGCTGGAAAGTGCTGGGAAATAATGCGGCCACACAAAAAATGTACACTTTGGGCCCATTTGGACATTTTCACTTAAGGGTATACTCATTTTTGTTGCCAGTGGTTTAGACAGTAATGTCTGTATGTTGAGTTATCTTGAGGGGACAGCAAATTTAAACTGTTATACAAGTTGTACACTCACTTCTTTACATTGTAGCAAAGTGTAATTTCTTCAATATTGTCACATTAAAAATATAAAATATGTGAGGGGTGTACTCACTTTTGTGAGATGCTATATATAGTAACTGTGACATTAGAATAATTTTAATTAGATTGACTCCCATGTTACAATCAACCATTGGAAATGGTACTATTTGTGCTAAAATTAAAACTATGCAACATACATGTGCAAAATTTGACAGTGAAATAAAGTGTTTGTTCACCAATTCCAGGAGTCTGCCAAGCAAAATAGGTGAGTGTGAAGCTCTGGTGCATGAGGAGAACTATGATTTAATTGGTAATGTTGAATCTTGGTTTCATTCTTCACATGACTGGGCTATTAACATTCCTGGCTATGCTCTCTTTCGAAAAGACAGGGTAAAACGGAAGGGTGGTGGTGTCTGTCTCTATGTGAGAAGTGATCTCAAAGCGAGTGTGAATGAGGACCTAACAACAGATTGTAAAAGATAGTAGGACAAACCCCCAAAAATTCTTCAAATATATAAAAAGGTCAGGTCTGAGCATGTAGGCCCTTTACAAAATAATCTAGAGTGCATGACTGGGGACAAAGAGAAGGCAAACTTATTAAATACATTCTTCAGCTCTGTGTATACAAAGGAGTATGGGGGAGCTCATGTCCATAATGGGGGTGGTAGTGACACAGCCCCAAATGATCCACAATGGCTCAAAAGTGAAATGGTCCAGAAGTATTTAGACAGAATAAAGGTAGATAAAGCACCTGGACCAGATGGCATCCATCCACGGATCCTAAAGGAATTGAGCTCTGTCATGTCAAAGCCATTGTATCTAATTTTTAGGGACTCCTTAATGACTGGAATATAACCACTGGATTGGCGTAGGTCCAATGTGGTGCTCATATTTAAAAAGGGAATAAAAAAAACAGTCAATTAATCTGTCAGACAGCTCACTCAGTAATTCAGAAATATTGCCCAATGAGAAGATTAAAATAAAATAGATTAAAATAATAGATAGATAAAACATTAATACTAAAACTGTAAAACAATTGAGCATCAATAACAACATGTGAGTAGGATGCAGAGTAAGGGGATGACAGCATAAAGGGATGAGGCTAAAGAGTCAATTAAGTCCAATGGGAACTTATTGTTCCTAAGGTGAGCAGAAAAGGCAATCCATGGAAGGGGGGGAAAGAAAATCCAAATGTGTGAGTAGAATCACCTCTGGCCGGCAGCTCCTTAAGGTAGGGACCCTCAGAACATGTAAAAAGGAAGAAGGGTGCCAGGTCAGTGAAAGATTAAAACATCCAATGTTTATTAGTAGTAACTTACATAACAACTGTTTGTCAGCAGCATGTCCGGACCAGCATGAATCCACCAGGGCTGAGCAGACATGGAGGACCCCACGGGGTTGGGTGAATGGTGAGAGACCCAGAAGCGGTATGTAAAAATCCCACAGGGAGACACGGCCAGCTGATGGGAAAATCCTGGCAGTAGGAGGACTGGTACTGGGATGTCCCACGGCGGTGTGCTGACCAGCCGTGACTTCCGGGTAACGAGCCGTCACTAGAGCAAAGTCACATGATCAGCTACGGTGGGAGAGAGAGGACAAACCAACTATCTGGAGGAGGTCTGTGAGAATCTGCATGAGAAGCTGTGTGAGAAGCTAGACTGGTCTCAGCTACGTTTCAGAGGCTTCGCCCCCTTCTTCGGCCTTCTTCTTAGGCTTACCTGTAGGTTAAAGTGGTTGTCACATTTTACCATCTATGTATAGTTTTTTGGTATGATTCCCAATGGTTAGAGCAATGGCACGCTGCATATGTATATTCTGCCACATGAGTGGGGTTGTAGAGAGGTTTAATTCTGATTCCCATTTTGTTAGGGTAGTGATTTGGGATAAGGGTTGTTGGTCTAATAGGGCTGCGTATATGGAGGAGATGCCATGCTTAGGGTAAGTGGGCTGTAAGTAAAATTTATGAAGTGTTTTGGGAACTTGGGCCACCAATAGAAGTTTAGAGGATTTAAGGAAGTGGTTGATTCTTACATGTGTGTGTGTAGGTTTCAAAGTCTGGAATGTGATACTCCTTTTGTAGGTCTTTGAAGCTTTTCAGAGCTTTTTGAGAGGTGAGGTCTAGTAGTGAGTTAAGTCCGTACTTATGCCAATGTTGGATCCGTAGGTACGGCATTCTATCCATTAGGGACCTAAGGGGAATGGCATAGGTATGTGCTGGTTATTTGGGAGGTGAGTCTCGAGTGTACTTTTTCCACACCAGAAGTGAGGCTTCAACTGATGGGGAAGAAGATGGGTCAGAAAGAGGGGAACCTGCTGTGGTAAGGTTGTCCATTGGGTTGGAGGCCGTTTGGTGCGAAATTTCTATGTCAGACCGGAGTTTGTTGGGTGAGGGGAGCCACTAATAGTATAGCTGGTCTAAGATAGAGGCTTAGTAATAGGTGCGAATATGAGGAAGTCCCACTCCGCCGTGTATATGGGGTCTTGTTACAATGTGGTTAGCGCATCTGGGGGGTTTGTTATTCCAAATTAATTTTGTAATTTGTTCTTGTATTGAGGAGAAAAAGGTTTACGGTACTGGTAATATTACGGTGCGAAAGAAGTATATTAGCTTAGGTAAGAGGATCATTTTGAATGAGGCTATTCTACCTATTATAGATAACCCATAGGTTCGCATTTGGCTGAGTAATTGGGGAAGTTGTTTTTGGAAGGCTCTGTAGTTTGATTCATATAACTGGGGGGTATATGGGGATAATTTGATTCCTAGGTATGGGATATCTTGGATAGTCCAGGTAAAGGGGAGGTTTTGTTTAAGCATCGATTCCTCTCTCTGTGAGAAGTTCATTGGAAGGATTAGAGATTTGTTGGCGTTGAGCTTTTAGAAGGATACTGAGCTAAATTGGTGAAGCATTTCTTGGAGTGCTGGAGCGGATTGGGTTGGTTTGGATACCATAAGTGTGATATCATCTGCGAACAGACTGATTTTGTGATCAGTGCCGTTGCAGGGGATTCCAGATATGCGCTGGTCATTTCTGATTTTGGATGCTAAGGGTTCCATGAGGAGATCAAATGTAATTGGGGAAAGTGGGCAACCTTGGCGTGTGCTGTTGGAGATCCCAAAAGGCTTGGACAACGTACCTTTAGTTAGTACTCTAGCTGATAGGTTAGAGTATAGGGCAAGTATTGCCATTTGAAACCAGCCTGTTATTCCAAATTTGTGGAGTACTGCCACCAGGAAGCTCCAGTGCAATCTATCAAATGCCTTATCTGCATCCAGGGATAGAAGCAGAGAAGGCATCCTGGAGCCGGTGGTTCTATGGATTAGGTTGATGACCCTTCTTGTTGCATCGGGGGCTTGTCTTCCAGGCATGAACCCAACCTGATCCGGGTAATCTGTATGCTATGACTTTGGCGTAGATTTTGATATCAGTATTGAGAAGGGATATGGGCCTGTAGTAAGTCGTACATGTGGGATCTTTGTTTGGTTTAGGAATAGTCGCTGTGATGGTAGAGTGTAGCATATCTAAAGGAAATGATCCAGAGGAGGCAGCAGAACTGAAGAGATTAGTTAGGTGAGGAGTAAGGATGGCAGCAAACTGTTTGTAATACTCGTTGATATATCCGTCTTCTCTTGGGCATGTATTGCAAGGGAGAGCTTTGATTGTGATGAGGATTTCCTCATCTGTAAAGGATTGTGATATCTGTTGCAATTGTTCTGAGGTGATAGATGGGAGATTCACAGTGGACAAAAATCCATGAATGAGGGGATCTGTGGGCTGTGGGGTAGTAGAGTCTGAAGTTAAGTTATATAGGGAGGAGTAGTAATCACTAAAGGTGTTAGCGATGTGCTGAGGGTTGCTCAGTAAGTATTTTGTGATAGGGTGGTGTAGGGCTAGGATTTTGGTTTTAGATCTTTGGGCTTTAACTTGGCGGGCAAGCAAATGTTAGCTTTGCTCCCGAGTGCATAGAAGTTTGCTCTGCTGAGTTTGAGGTTAGTTTCAAACCTGTAAAGCAGTAGGTTGGTTGGTTGGTAGGTTGGTTCTATAGTTTAGGAGCTTATCAGTAATGTCTTGGGACAGGTTTTGTTTGTTAGATTTCTCAATTTGGGATAGTAATTGCTCAATCTGCTGCGTCCTCTGTTTTCTAATTTTACTATACAGCTTAATGAGAGATCCCCGCATATATACTTTATATGTAGCCCAGAGGGTGGTTCGGTCAGGGTACGGTTGGTCATTTAGTTCAAAGAATAGCCGGTATTCATCAGTAATATTCTGTATGATACCTGGATATGCTAGAAGCGAAGTGTTGAGCCTCCAGATACAAGGTGGACTCTTTGGCTGCTCTCCTAGGGTGATGGTGACAGGTGCATGATCTGACCATGCGATGGTGCCTATTGTCGAGTCTGTAACATTCTGAAGTGTTGTTTTGTCTACCAAAAAGAAGTCTATGCGGGCATAGGATAGCTGGGATGCAGAAAGGTATGAGAAGTCTCGTTCAGAGCCGTGATGGCATCTCAAATGTCATAAAGTCCATTTGTCTGTAGGAAGGGTTCAGGACAGGACGGTGGTGGCGGGAGGTGGATTTGGTGTCCATGTCAGGATCTCCAACTACATTGAAATTGCCTCCCATTATAATTTTGCCGTTTTGGGCTTGGGTTACTCTTTTGAAGAGTTTCTTGCAGAAGCGGATTTGTTGCTTATTTGGACCGTAGACGTTGACCAAAGTATAGGAAACTTGGTTAATTTCGCAGAGTAGTATTAGGTAGCGTCCTTGGGGATCCTTGTAAGTTTGATGGAGGGTAAATCTAAGCAAATCTCGGATGGCAATCATGACCCCATTTTTCTTCTTGGGGCTTAAGGCTAGAAAGGCTTGGCTGTAGTTTTTCAGCTTAAATTGTGGAGTTTTTTCCAAGGCAAAGTGCGTTTCTTGTACTAAGATGATGTCCGCCTTTTGGGTTTTGGCTTCTTTAAGAAGTGCAGATCTCTTCTGGGGTGTGTTCAGGCCCCTCACATTGATTGAGAAAATCTTGCAGGCCATTTTTTTTTTAGAGGTTTAGTACTGGACAAGAATGTCTATTTATCCAACTGGGGATGTAATGGTTCGGTATCTGTTGCGTGGTTGGTACCAAGGGGTAGGAAGGGGTTAAAAAGTGGGAGCTCAAAGAAATGGAGCTTCAAGCTCAATGAGCAGTAACTACTGCAGAAGGGATACAAAACTGTATAGGGGCAGATAAACTACCTCAAAAAAGGTGAATATATATACATTAGTCCAGGAGAGCTGTACTGAGTGTGTGGAACTGCAAGTACCCAGCATGCTTCTGTATGTAAGAAACAGGGTCTGTGAGATAACTTTAGCTTTGTTGGTAGGCTCCTCCTGTTTCCATTTGAGTGGAGGTCTGGTCACTGATATCTGGGGGGTTCCAAGGGAAAATATGCCAAACTTTCAATAGTTGCAGGCCTGATGAGAGGGTTTGCACGGTATGGGTCCTGCTTTGGTGGGTGATCAGGAGTTTGGTAGGGAAACCCCACTTGTAGGGGATTTTGTGGTTCTGGAGGGCCTTAGTTATTGTTGCAAGCTGTCTTTGGTTTTCCATTGTCGTTTTGGACAGGCTGGTATAGAGGTTGATAGTGGAAAAGGGTTCTGGGAGTCTGGTCATGCATTTCACCTTGTACATAATTTGATCTTTGATCGTAAAAAAGTGTATGCAAGCCAGTACATCTCTGCGTGTTGATGCTGGTAGATGAGGAGCGCTATATCGATCTCCTGATCGCGATTCGTTAGTTCGGGAATAAGTGCACGCATGAAGGACTGCAGGAATTTTGTTAGGTCAGGTGGTTGGACCGATTCTGCTATGTTCCTGAATTTAATTCCATAATGTTTTATTAGGGAAGGAAGGCATGCACAGGGTGGGCCATTTATATGGATACACCTTAATAAAATGGGAATGGGTGGTGATATTAACTTCCTGTTTGTGGCACATTAGTATATGTGAGGGGGGAAACTTTTCAAGATGGGTGGTGACCATTTTGAAGTCGGACATTTTGAATCCAACTTTTGTTTTTTCAATAGGAAGAGGGTCATGTGACACATCAAACTTATTGGGAATTTCACAAGAAAAACAATGATGTGCTTGGTTTTAACATAACTTTATTCTTTCATGAGTTATTTACAAGTTTCTGACCACTTATAAAATGTGTTCACTGTGCTGCCCATTGTGTTGGATTGTCAATGCAACCCTCTTTTCCCACTCTTCACACACTGATAGCAACACCGCAGGAGAAATGCTAGCACAGGCTTCCAGTATCCATAGTTGCCCACCCTGTACATAAACATAACAATATTTCCAAAGGCATTGCAACGCAGTGGTGCCATTAATGTACACGTGTAGACATTATTGCAACATAGATTGTGGAAATCTTATAAACTGATAGCCCTAAGGATAGAAAAAGGTCATATGTACTCTTTCAGTACACGCCAAAGGTCTGGAACTATTACTTGTGTTATGGGTCTAAGGGTATTGTAATGGGGGGGAGGGGAGGGAGGGGTAAGGGGTAGATCAGTGGAAGTGTGCCTATTTCAGAGGGGTTTTATGAAGTGGAAAGAAGTCTGGGGGTATTGTTGATTATTTCTGCATATTCTTTGGTTGTTTGGAAATGTGTCCAGCAACTCCAATTTTTAAGGTGGGCATTTATGATGTCCGAAGATATAGCTATGAGTTCTTCTAGGTCCATTAATTTGTTCAGCTTTGAAAACCAGGACTGTAAGGACAGAGGAGTCTTTTGTCTCCAGAGTGTGGGGATGCACATCCTAGCTGCGTTAATCATGTGCATTACAAGTGATTTCTTATAAGAATGTTTGAGGATTGTGGAGTAGTGTAAGAGGTATTGCTGGTGCGTAAATTCAATGGGGTATGTAGAGACTCTGCATATGATTTTGTGTACCTGCTCCCAATTTGGGGTGATTCTGGGACACGTCCACCATATGTGAAGCATTGAGCCTCCAGAGTTGCCGCATCGCCAACAAGTGTCCGGTATGTTGGGGGAAATCCTATGGAGAATAGAAGGAGTCCTGTACCAGTTGTGTTCTTGAATTGCTATGTTTCTGGAACCTTTGTGTGCTATTCTGCATATAGATTCCCAATTCTCACGTACCAGTGTTGTTTCTTGATCTAGGGTCCAAGTGTTAATGATAGGGGTGAGGTGATCTGGGCTTAGTTGGGAAAGAATTGCGTATCTGGTGGCCACTAGGTGTCTTTGTGGAGGGGACATGCAGAGCTTCTCGAAAGGCGTCAGGGGTCTGGAGTATTTATGTTTGTCTTTACAGTCGTTAAGGTAGTGTCTGATTTGAAAGTAAGCCCACAGTGGCATTGGGGCGCCCAGGGTGAGGTCTTTGGTGTTCTCTCGGGATATAAATTGGCCCTGTACGAAGAAGTGGAACGCACGAGGATGAGTTATGTTCCTGAATTTAATGTTGTTCCTGTGAGAACGGTCCTTTAAATCTGCTAATTTAAGGTGGATCAGTTGTAGTTCTTCTTCGTGGTCGGTGACTGCTTCCACCATGTCATTATGAGCTGCAGACATCTCATTGACTGTGGTTTCTATATTGTTAATGCACTGCTCTTGTTGCTGCACAGAGAGAGACAGTGTGGATACAGCTGAAGATAAGTCTGCATATAGGGTTGTTTTTAGGGATAGTAGCATATTTTTCATTGTTTGTTCTGACAACAGTTGGTCAGATGCAGGGAATGCTTCCAACAACAGTGATGGGTAAGGAGAGGGGAGGGAGAAGAGGCAGGAAGCTGCATTGTCCTGTGTGTGATCTGGGCCCTGTGTTCTAAGCCGTGACTTGGCAGGGCTCGCAATGGAGGGTGAATTGGGGGGAGAGGACTCACCATTCCTGTGTGTGGGGAATGACATCCCAGAGAGCTGATGGTGTGTGTGACCAGTAGGAGGTGAGGATGGCTGTGCTGTCGAGTGTTGTGCTCCTTCGGCACCATCTTGGCTGAGGCTCAGGCCGGGAGTGGAGAAGTACGCCGTAAGTTTTTTGGGCTATTTAAACTCTTTCCTTCACTTCAACATTGTAGTCGGGTGTTGCCGCGGTGCTGTGGGAGCAAGGGAGGGCAGTTGTGACCCTGTTTGTGTGGCTGGGAAGTCTCTATCGCCGGGTATAGTGCAGAGCTGTGGAATCAGACGTCCATTCACTCGCGCCGCTAAGCCACGCCCCCCAGTTAATGATTCTTACTCTGAATGGTCTAAGGTTATCAGTGGTGTACCCCAAGGTTCAGTGCTGGGACCCTTACTTTTCAATATATTTATAAATGATTAAGGGTCTGGGATTAAAAGTACCATTTCAGTGTTTGCAGATGACACCAAGCTATGCAGTGGAATAATGTCCTTACAGGATGTCTCCAACTTACAAGCAGACCTCAATGCACTGTCTAATTGGGCGACTATGTGGCAAATGAGGTTTAATATTGATAAATGTAAAGTTACGCATTTGGGGGCTAAGAATATGCATGCATCGTACATACTAGGTGAAGTACAACTGGGGGAATCCATAGTAGAGAAGGATCTGGGGGTTTTGGTAGATCATAAGCTTAATAATGGCATGCAATGCCAAGCTGCGGTTTCCAAAGCAAGCAAAATCCTTTCTTGTATTAAGAGAGGTATGGACGCCAGAGATAGAGACATCATTTTGCCCCTGTACAAATCATTAGTAAGACCTCTTCTGGAATATGTAGTTCAGTTTTGGGCACCAGTTCTCAAAAAGGATATCAGGGAAGTGGAGAAAGTGCAGAGAAGGGCAATCAAACTAATAAGAGGCATGGAGGAGCTCAGCTATGAGGAAAGATTAGAGGAACTAAATTCATTCTCTCTTGAGAAGAGGAGATTAAGGAGGGATATGATCAACATGTACAAATACATAAGTGGTCCATACAGTGAACATGGTGTTGAGTTATTTACTTTAAGGTCATCACAAAGGACAAGGGGGAACTCTTTACATCTAGAGGAAAAAAACATTTCATCTCCAAATATGGAAAGGTTTCTTCAGAGTTAGAGCTGTGAAAATGTGGAATAGACTCCCTCCAGAGGTGGTTTTGGCCAGCACGGTAGATTGCTTTAAAAAAGGCCTGGATTCTTTCCTCAATGTAAATAATATAACTGGGTACTAACATTTTTAGGTAAAGTTGATCCAGGGTGAATCCAATTGCCTCTCGGGGGATCAGGAAGGATTTATTTCCCCCGCTATAGCAAATTGGATCATGCTTTGCTGGGGTTGTTTGCCTTCCTCTGGATCAACTGTGGGTGAAGGATTGTTTATGGGATTTCAACCTGACTGGCTATGTGACTATGTGGCTATGTGGCTATGTGACTCTACCCACCGGTGAGGGTTTCAGTCTTTCCCATCCCTTTACCTGATCCCTGCATCTATTAAGAAGGGGCGACAAATTAAGGGTAACATAGTCCAATGGTGATGGGGTGACCCATATGCCTAGGTATTTAATCTTATTGGAAACCGGGATATCATGTATCTTCCTTACTTGGTATTCAAACTGTGCATCTAATGGTAGTAAGGATGGTTTAGTCCAGTTTATGATAAGCCCCGAGTACCTCCCAATTTCCCGGATAGCTTTTATAGATTCCTCCAGGGACGTAGAGGTGTTTCCCAGGAAAAGCATAGTATCATCCGCATACATCATTACTTTTTTCTCAATGTTCCCATACAAAAAAACATTTATGGAGGTGTTATCTCTAATGATGGAAGTCAGGGGTTCTATGGCCAGGGCAAACAAAAGTGGGGACAGGGGGCATCCATGTCTCGTACTTCTATGTATGCTAAAGCTTGGGGAGATCTTACCTGCTTCTCTTATGGCTGCCACTGGAGCATTATATAATAGTTGGCCCCACGCTATAAACCCCTCCCCGAAGTCAAATTTCCACATAACCGCCCATAGGAATTCCCACTCATTGCTGTCAAAGGATTTGTGGGCATTCAGGGACAGCAGTGCCCTATCACCCATATTATCTGCTGGGGTTTGAATATTAAGAAAGAATCTGCACAGATTAATAGCAGTGGATTTTTGTGGCATGAATCCCGCCTGATCCAAATGTATTATTGAGGAAATGACTGTGTTTAAATGTAAAGTAAGAAGCTCTGCAAGGATCTTTATATCGTTCTGCAGGAGGGAAATAGGTCTGTAGGAGCCTGGGTCGAGGGGGTCCTTATCTGGCTTCTGCAGTAATACTATATTTGTCCTGGTCATCGAAATAGGTAGATGTCCTGATTTTCCAGCTTCATTGAACACAGACAATAGTTTAGGAAGCATATGTTCTGCATATTGTTTGTATACCTCTATGGGTAACCCATCCTCCCCCGGGGCCTTTGAGTTAGGGAACAGGCCGGTCGCCCTTTGTAATTCATCTACAGGTAAAGAGGCGTCCAATTGCCTTCTATGGGCATCGGACAGACAGGGTAAATTAACCCCATCAAGGTAGGTGTTCAAAGATTCAGCTGAGTAATCCTGTTTGGATACATATAGGCTAGTGTATAATTCCACCAGTGTGGACATAATGAGGTCAGGTGAATCCGTTACCCGCCCTGTTGGAAGTCGAAGAGCTCCAATGGAGCGTGTTGTTTGCTGTGAATGGGCAATTTTTGCCAGTAGGCAACTGGTGTGCTCTCCCTGTTGTTTAAAAAAACCTTTTCCTGTCCGCAGCAGAAGCCTCACGGTTGAGAGCTTCCTGTGCCAATACCCAGGTTTCTCTACTTTGGTCAGGTTAACAATAAATGCTTCCTCTAGGTCACCCACTAACAGTTCTAACCCTTCCCTGTGTGCACCAGTGTTTCTTTTAATGGTTTCAACTTCCCCACCAAAGAGCCCTCTTAGGAAGACTTTAAAGGATTCCCAAGAAAGGCAAACACTCTCAACTTTAGCATGTGTTCTCCAAAAATCCGTTATGTGGGAGATAATAGGCGTATGGGACGGAAAGAGCTGCAGTCAAAACACATTTAGTTTCCATGGGGCCTTAACTAAATTTGACGGAGGATGGACCTCCAGTTGCATAATTAAGGGTGAATGGTCTGAGATGCTTCCAACAGCATATTCCACCTTTAGAATATAGTGATTAGCATTGAGGGAGCATAAGCATAAGTCAATGCGGGATAACGAGAAATGGGCTTTAGAGAAGAAAGAGAAATACCGAGTTGGGTGTTTCCTTCTCCAGGGATCTATCCATCTCACCTCCTCCACAAATTTTGTTAGTCCAGTGCGACGTGTCACCCCACCCACCGTAGTAGGGGCGTGTTTATCCATGGTTGGGCTGAGATAGCAGTTGAAGTCACCCATCGCCAACAAAGGCACATCTGGGTACCACAACTGATATCCGAGTAACACCTTAAGAACATAATTATTATAGGGAGGCGGGATATACAGGAAAGCAAGAATACACTTTAGTGAGTACAGTCGGCAATACAAAACCACAAATCTCTCCTCATCATCTATTAAGTGGTCAAATTCCTCATAATCCAGTGATCTGTGTACCAATACACTCACCCCCCTAAAATATGAGGTGTGAGTAGAGTGGTACACCTACACAACCCAAGCAAAATTCAAGCAAGAAACCGTATCTCCTGTGAGGTGAGTTTCCTGTAAGGCACATTCCCCAGGTAAGTATTTGCACAAAGAGGTTGACACCATAGTACATTTTGGATCCCCCTAACATTCCATGAGATTACTGGTACCTCCATTGTTATAGTGATATATATACAAGCGGGGCATGCTGACCCAGAGAGTACCCCTCCAGTTTAGGTACAAGTATCCAGTCTCCAAGTCCAGTCTAGTAACATATGTAGGTGAGGACAGGCCATAGTCAGAGAAATGAGAGTAAAACATTGCACCTCTTGGCCAAAGGAGAAAACTGTGTAAGCTCTGTGTTGCAATAGCAAAACGTCCTTAAAAGGAATGCACAACGGTGCCTGAAAGAAATTAAACATAGTTAGCACATGTGTCCTTAGGTGACAGAATTTTGAACTAGGCCTCTCCAGCCATGTATTGGTAGTATTCAAGGTAGCCCCTTGTAAATAGCACAAGATTGAACTAAGATCCCTTAAACCAGAACAGGACAACAGGCCCCTTTTGTCTTTGATACCACCGCAAGTTGCAGTGTACCGGTCATGAAGAAAAACAGAGAACATCACAGCTTATTAACAAACTCAGTTCCGAACTTGCATTGTGTGCTGTAGCAAATCGTTGTATGTTTGCAGCAGTGCCCAATAGAGATTGTAAATAAAGCAACACCATTGCAGGGAGTGAGGCTTCTCTAAGCCAGAACTTACACCTCAGTCTCCCTCAGAGGCAGGCCTCCTAGCCCGACGAAGAATCTGTTAATGTTCATCTATCCATAGAGAGGCTGCTGTGGACGTGTGAAAGAAATGCAATTGCCCTCCAGTGGTGATTCTAAGTTTAGCAGGGTACAGCATGGCATATGGGGCCTGAAACTTCTGCAAGCTCTTTTTAACCTCAGTGAAACGTGACCTGAGTTTCTGCACCTCAGCCGAGAAGTCTGGGTAGAAGGAGACTTGTGCACTGTTATATTGAACATTTTGCTTTTCACATGCTAACCATAGAATAATCTCCCTATCCCTGTAGTTCAGCAGCCAGGCCAAGATAGGGCGTGGAGGATATCCTGGAGGAAACGGACGTGTTGGAACTCTATGAGCTCATTCCACCGCATATAAGTATATAAACGCATCTTTACCAAAGATTTTCACCAGCCATTGCTTTTTGAAAGCTGTGGGGTCCCGGCCTTCCACCTTTTCAGGCAACCCCACTATAAGTATATTATTACGATTTTAAAAATCTTCTGCTCTCAGGTCTATAGCTTTGGCTATGCGGGCAGTGGATTGAGTGTCTCTGATGAGGTTGCATAGTTTATCCTCAATATCACTGATTCTGCACTCTGCTGCAGTGGCTCTCTCCCTTAATTTTTTGCAAATCCTGCCTTATCAGGCTGGCCTCCTCCTTCAGGCCTCCAAAGAGTGCTTGCAAGTTATTCACAGAGGCTGTGCATTTATTAACTGCTTTCAGAATTACTGCTAGGGTAGGTTGCTCCCCCTCCCCGGGCTGCTGTTCCACCTCCATTTCTACACTGCAGTTTTCAGTATGAGGCAGCATTTCTGAGGTGCCTTCTGTCTCTCCCTCCCCCATCTGCTCAGCACACCAGGTCTCAGCTCCTATGTCAGTCTTAGAAGTGCAAGCACGATCAGACAGTTCAGCCATTTGCAGGGCATAATACCTCATGTCCTTGGGGGGGTCACCCAGCTGCTCTTTAGAGGTTTTAGGAGTTTTACTCACTGTGTCTTTGTTCTTCTCCTGCACCTTGGTGCGCTGTGGAAGTGCCGCTGCTGCGCCATATTGGGAATCAGGCCGCAGGCCATCTCCCTTGCTTCCCTGGGTCATCATGGCTCCAAAGAGGGTGAAAAAGTTATCTGGCAGCTCTGCAGATGATCAGGGTGTCACAGGAGTCATCAGGACCAGATTAGGAATGCTGGAAACCAGATAATAGCAAGGTGATCAGCAGGAGCTCTGTGAGAAAGCTTCCACTCACATGCCCTGCTCAGCCATGCCCACATGGGCGCGTAATTGTCATTCAAAGTGTGACAGCACTGAAAGCTGAAAATTGGCCTGGGCAGGAAAGGGATAAAAGTGCCCTGCATTGAAACGGTTAAAGAAAAGAATTCTGTCCCTACAGTCAAACATGGTGGAGGTTCACTGATGTTTTGGGGTTGCTTTGAGCTTCAACACTGGATGCCTTGACTATGTGCATGGCATTAAATCTGAAGACTACCAAAGAATTCTGGGGTGCCATGTATAGCCCAGTGTCAGAAAGTTGGGTCTCTTAAAGCAGGACAATGACCCAAAGCACACATCAAAAAGCACCCAGAAATGGTTTAAGACAAAGCCCTGGAGATTACTGAACTGGCCAGCAATGAGTCCAAATCTAAATCCCATAGAGCACATGTGGAGAGATCTCAAAACAGCAGTTGGGAAAAGGAACCCTTCCAATATGAGAGACCTGGAGCAGTTGATGAAAGAGTGGTCCAAAATGAGTGGTGTAAGAAACTCATTGATGGTTACAGGGAGGGATTGATTTCAATTATTTTTTTTTTTGGTGTGCTACCAAATATTAAAATGAGGGTGCCAGTTATTTTGTGCAGTCCATTATTGTAGTGTTGCATGGAATGTGTGAGATGTATCTTTTTGTTTCTCCACTTTTTTGTGTCATACCCATACAAACAAATGAAGTAAACATGAAAATGCCTAAACATTTGTAATTGCAACAATTTTCTGGGCAAAGTGGTGCATTATCTGCCAGAAATGCAGGGGTGATAATATTTTTGCCCATGATTGTATATAAAGAATAACAGTCGTTGATGGTCATGTAGAAAGTGGGGCCCATAGAAAGGTGTTATGAAAATGTATAAATGGAAAATGAAAAGGCACAAAAGGAAAAGCTGTACATATGGCATAACAAAAGACTGGAAACATCTGAGAATCCATGGCTGGAAGAGAAAGACAAGAACAAACGGACATACTTCCTGCAGGAGCCCAAGATCCTCTCTGGTTGTATCTCCATGGAATAAGCAAGTAAGTAGAGCAAGATGCTCTAAATTTTAAAAAAGACACTCTCGCTATCACTTTGCCAATTCAGGGCAAAGTGATGGTGTTTCTGCAAAATTCCTCCATCCACTTTATGCTCACCTCCTAGTGCCCCCTCGTCTCACTCAGTTCCTACCAAATTACCCAATGTTGGCTGGTGTTATAGCTCAGAGGGAGCTCCGTCATACTCCAGTCATATACTTGAAACTATGATGTCATTTGCAATCCTGGCCACAGAAATAAGAGTTTCAGGGGAACGCTGGAGAGGTGAGCATAAAGTAGTTGGGAGTTGGACTTTGTACACATATTGTCTTGAATGGACAAACAGTGCGGGGAGATTTATTAAAACTGGAGCATTCAGAATTGAATACAAATGTGCATAGTAACCAATCAGCTTCTAACTTCAGCTTGTTCAATTAAGCTTTGGCAATTAAACCTGGAAGCTGGTTGGTTTTTTTGCAGAGCTGCACCAGATGTTGCATGCTACAGTTTTAGTAAATAACCCTCAGTGTCCCTTTAGGGGCCTTTCAACAGACACTCTGTTAGCTTGGAGAAGGTAGGGAGGAGGAGGAGGAGGGAGGAGCAAGGGAGTGTCTTTTTATCCCAGGCAATGGAGCTGTGTTTTCTATTGATGCACATCCTGTTGGAAGACACAACTCTAGTACCTGCACACAAGGGTGGCTTCATAGGATGCTGCAAGAGAAAGGAGCCACCAAGAAACAGGAAACCTGAGGCAGTGGACATGGTGCCAGTTTATACCGGAACATAGGCAAGATTGAAAGATAACGCTGCATACTCAGTCAGTGATTAAAACAACCTCAAAAAGTGCTTAGAAACAGAGGATTTAATATCACTGTAATAGTTATCACATGTAACAATGACAGAGGCTTTAGGTAGTATTTAATGTCTAATCATTTTCCCTTGTGATGCTAACACCTGGTTCACTTGGTGAAGAAGCTTAATTAAAGTTAACAATGAATTAATTGATGTCAACATCAATTTAATTTGGATGTGCTAAAGAAGGTTAAAAGCTAGTGTTACACAGATCCATCGGTGTTATTGAAATGTTACTGAAACACAGTATAACTTCCAATTTTTTTTTTCTAATATTTTAACTTTTAAAAATACCATGTGCGCTTCCAGACTGCCAAGAAATACCAGCCCAATAGATATATGCTGGTCTGCAATCCCCATGGCATTCCAGGGTGCTTTAATAAAGGATTTTGTAAGTCACCACCCATTACCAGAAGGATATGAGGTTATGCAAAGGGTGTTTACGTGCAACATAGTTGCCCCCATTACCATGCACTGTGTGGCATTTGGGTATAGGGTTCCTTTTTAAATAAAAAATATAAACGAACCACCTGCGCTTAGTGTCAACCAAAGAAACTGTAGCAACCCAATATTGGAATACACAATATACACATAGGGGTTGATTTACTAAAGCTGGAGAGTGCAAAAACTGGTGCAGCTGTGCATGCTAGCCAATCAGCTTCTAACCTCAGCTTGTTCAATTAAGCTTTGACAATAAAACCTTGAAGCTGATTGGTTTCTGTGTGGAGCTGCACCAAATTTTGCACTTTCAAGCTTTAGTAAATCAACCCCATAAACTCATCTAAAATGTATGTGCTGTCTCTTTAAATATGTGCATAGGTCATTCATCAACTCTATCATGCAATACATAAACACATGCCAGAGATCAGGCAGCAGTGCCATGCTTTGATGTATTTGATAAGTATATTTGCGTAAAAAAGTGGTACTTTATTTGATACTGGGCCATGAAGTATCTTGTCTGTTCTCTCCGAGTGATATATACATGGTTGTGATGACTCTGCTGGAGTCCTGCTGAAGTCCTCTGAGAGGTGTTGGAACCATCCAATGGAATGTACTCTAGGCTGCTGTCGCTGATCCTTGACCCATCTGTGCCAGATCCACTTTACAAGATTATCCTTGTTTGGATCTTTTCACGCCACCAGTCTTGGGACTGCTTATGAATTTTGAACTTTTTATAGTTATTTTGTTATTGCACATTGCACGTTATCTACAACACATACTGTATGATGTATGGAATGCACCCATGGTTTCATGATTGATGACATTTTTTTTCAAATGATTTTTATTGGATTTGGCAAAATAACAGAAAGAGAAGTGCAGATATATTGAATTGACATACTATGGAGTAATCAGAGATTATACTATATGTAGCCTTTTAACAGAAATGAAAACATACCAGTTGACAAGCTTAATTAAGTATTAACGGTCATGTCATGTATTGTTTGTGGGCATAGACTGCTGCCCCACTCCTCCAGATTCCCCTTCTGGGAGCATACTGTGTCGAAGGAGAGTGGGGCAGACACAACCACTCCATTTCTCTGAAGTAGGTACGATAAGCTAGAATTGTAAGAGAAGGGAAACTTAGGAATACTGTCTTATGGATATTGGATATTGTTCCTCTAAAAAAATAAAGAAATAAATAATTACAAGGAAAGTACACTTTGCATGGCATTGCCCTGTCTTTATCTAACCATGCGGACCATTTTTTGTTATATTTGGACAGATTGTGTTCGGATAGTGCGAATATTCGTTCATACAAGCTGTGTAGGCAGACTAATGTGGATACCTCTTTGAGGGAGGGTGGTTCTAAATGTTTCCAATATTTGGTCATCACCAGTTTGGCTGCTAGCAGTATGTGGGTTGTGATTAGTTTGTGTTGGTGGGGGATTTGGTCAATGCCTATGTGGAGCAGGGAAAGCTTTGGAGTTGGAGTTATAGGAATGTTGGTAATTTGGTGTATAAGCAGGAACACATCGGCCCAGAATTGGGTAAGCTTATCACACTTCCACATGATGTATAGTAAATTGCCCTCTCTCCCACATTGTCTCCAGCATGTGGGGTCAGTACTAGGGGAGAATTTGGTAATTTGTGCAGGAGTTATGTACCACCTAATATTCACTTTCAGGCTAAGTTCCCATAGATTTGTGGCTCTAGATGCCCCGTATGTTGTTTTGATGGCTGTTATCCATTGAGAAGGGGAAAAGGTTTTGCCCAAGTCCCTTTCCCAACTTAAAAGTGGCTTAAGTTTAGAAAAGGAGTTTTTGTTCCCTATAAGACCGTAGAATAGCGAGATGTCTTTAATTTTGCTAGTTGGTTTTGTTAGGTAGTTTACAATGTTCCCGTGTAGGTTTAGACGAAGGTAAGGATTCCTCAATAAACAGTAGGACAGCTGGGTGTATCTGAAATAGTCCTTCTTAGATATGTCGTAGGTTTGGGTAAGGGTCGTGAAGGGTTTGATGGAGTCTCGCACATACAAGTCTGAGATGTGCAAGACGCCTTTTACCGTCCAGGATTTCACCGGGAATCCTGGGATCAGGAAGGACACTACAGTAAAGGTCACAGGAACGATTGCGGGAGATGAACCTTTAGGTACATTTTTCTTGCATATATTAAAGGCCTCAACAGTCGCACATATAGAGGGGGAGAATTGTGTTTTATTGGCCCTTAGGGACGGTTTGCTGAAGAGCCATGCTACCAGGTCGTTACCTGGGATCTGGAGGGCTTGCATGTCCCGCCATGGACTAGTTATATTGGTTATGAACCAGGGTTTGATTTGGGCCAGAATGGCAGCATAATAATAGTCTTTTATGAGAGGGTATCCTGCTCCTCCTGTCATTTTGTGGTTGGTTAAGTTTGCTAATGATCTTCTAACTCTGGATGCTTGCCAGACATGTTTACCTATTATTTTTTGTATGGCTGTAAAGAAGGATGATGGGACTGGAATGGGTAGGGATCTAAAGATGTATACAATTTGGGGTAGCACAACCATTTTAAATGCCGATAATCTACCCAACATTTGTGGATGTTGTTCATAGCTACCGGTAGATTGTGAAGGAGGGGTAAGTCGTTCTCCTGGTAGAGGGAGGAGGCAGTTTTGGTTAGTTTGATTCCTAGGTACGAAACTGAGCGCTCTGCCCAAGTATATGGGTGTCAAGCTGCCAACATTTCCTGTTGGGTATTTGGGATCCCCATAGGCAGAATTACTGATTTAGTGGTATTTACCTTATAATAAGATATTTTACTAAATGAATCCAATATGTGTTCCACCGAAGCCAGGGAAGTTGAGGGGTTAATGAGGCTAAGAACGACATTGTCCGCAAATAGGTTTATTCTGTGGTCCTGATGGCCCAGTGATACACCTGAAATGTTTGGGGCTGATCTGATTTTTTCTGCCAGTGGTTCCATCAGTATGTTGAAAATTAGTGGTGATAGGGGACAGCCCTGTCTCGTACCATTTGTGATTTTGAAAGTAGTAGAGATCATAGATGAGTGGAGGACTTGGGCTGAGGGATTAGAATATAGTGCTTGGATTGCAGACAGGATATAGCCCTGGAAGCCAAATGTTTGCAAGGTCGCTTTCATGTATCCCCAGTGGACCCTATCAAATGCCTTCTCTGCATCTAAAGACAGAAGCAGAGAAGGCACTCTCGTCCTCCCAGCTTGGTGTATGATATTAATCATTCTGCGGGTTGCATCCGATGATTGGTGACCGTTGGTGAAACCCGACTGGTCGGGATTGGGGAGAAGGTTGATTAATCTGTAGGCTATGATTTTTGTGAACAGTTTAGTATCATGATTGAGAAGGGAAATTGGGCGGAAATTTTGGGGGGTATTAGGATCCTTCCCTGGCTTCGGAAGATTGACTATCGTTGCTTTCAACATTTCTGCTGGCAAGGAGGCTGAGGAGGCAGCAGTGTTGAACATCCGGCTTAGATGCTCTGAGAGAAGGTGTTTAAATTGTTTATAGTACTCCCCTACGAACCCATCTGGCCCAGGAGCTTTGTTATTTGCAAGAGAGTCTATGGCACGTTCTATTTCAGATGTGGTGAAAGGAGCATTGAGATTGTCTAATTGGTCAGTTCTTAAGTGTGGGAGATTTACTGAATCGAGGAATGCTTTAATGGTGTCATCCTCTGGTTGGGGAGTATCGGAGTCATTACGCAGGTTGTATAAGTTATAGTAAAATGTGCTGAAGGCATTTGCGATTTCTTGTGGGTCAGTGAGTTTGTGTTTGGTTATGGGGTGAAGCAAGTAGGGTATGTGGGTTTTTGATTGACGGCCTCTGATTTGTGATGCCAGTTATTTACATGGTTTGTTACCATAGACATAGAAATTAATTTTGAATCTCTTTTGTGTTTTTTCAAAATCCTCAATCAGAAGGGATCTCAATTTTAGTCTTAAATTGAAAATTTTCGTTTTGAGGGTTTCAGATGGGGATCGTATGTTGTCGAGGTCACATTTTTGTATTTCCTCCAAGATTGCCTCAGCCTGCTGCCTCCTTTGCCTCTTGTATTTAGCCCCTTGTTGTATACACAATCCCTGTACTACTGCCTTATGTGCTGCCCATACTACATGTGGGTCCGGCACAGAGTCTGTGTTAGTAACAAAAAAGTGTTTAAGTTCATCGGCTAGGGTGGATACCAATGGTTCCATTTGGAGTAGACGTGTGTTCATCCTCCAGATGTAGGGAGTTGCGGATTTAGTTTGATCTTCGATTGTGATTGTAATGGGGGAATGATCAGACCATGTATCTGGAAGTATAGAAGTCGCAGATACCTTTTTCAGCGTCCACTGATCCAGCAGGAAAAAGTCAATGCGAGAGTATTGTGTCTAGGTGACAGAAATGTGAAGTCTTTTTCGCAGGCATGTTGGCATCGCCAAGCGTCATACAGTTGTGCTTTATAGAGCCAAGGGTTAAGTGCAGCCTTGCCCCTGTTAGGGGTGGATGTGGTGTCAATTTGGGGGTCTGGAGTTATATTGAAGTCTCCACACCAAATTGTCATTCCTTGCTGGGCCTTTAGAACCTTTTTGTGAAGCCTCATAATGAATCTCAGCTGATGTGTATTAGAGTGAGACGATTGTATAAACCGCTCGGTTTATACTACCTATCACAATCAGATATCAGGATCCTTGATGCAATTCTGTAATTGGAAGTCCAGTGAGTCCTTTATTGCGATTAAGATGCCTTTCTTTTTTTGTGGAGCGTTAGTCATGAGTATTGTGCTGTAGCTCTTGTTGGTACACGGCGGGTTACTAGAGTGAAAATGTGTCTCCTGCGCACATATAATGTCGCATTTTGTTTCCTCTGCTAATTTCCATAGAGATTTCCTTTTAGCAGGGTGGTTTAGCCCATTGGTGTTGATCGACACTATCTTGATTACCATGGAGAGTGGCGGTCGGTTTTATCGGGTAATTTGAGAGTTAATTGTTGACTTGTTCGTTTAGATATGGAAGGTTGGTTAGGTAGTTAATAGAGTTGAGCGAACACCTGGAAGTTCGGGTTCTGCTGGTCCGTCCGAACTTCGGGACAAAGTCCGGGTCCGGACGGAACCCGAACGATCGCACGGACAACGAACCATTGATGGATTGGTTGGAAGGTATAGATTTGCTTGTTCAGTTGTTAATTGAGAGTTTAATGGGCTATTTTGGCTGGCGGTGAGAGGTACCATTAGTTCTATCACAGCTAGTTGTGGTTACCCGATTTGGTGGGACGATTTTCCTTTAGAGATACCTTTAATCGTCTCCTTTGTTTTACGCTGTAATATACACGCGTCCTCTGTGTAAAAGTGAGATCATTGGGCGGCACATGGTTGTTCTCGATGTCGTGTTATGAGTACTGATTGCGAGGTGTTTTTTTCTTTCCGTAGAATTAGCGTTATTTCCTGAGTGACCTGAAG
>BLSH010156328.1:345798-370333 GCA_018402905.1 Glandirana rugosa
CAAACGTCTTGTCAAACAGTTCCTAAAATCAATTTCACAGTGTGTGTCAAAGGTCTACAAACGTCTTGTCACTATACCCAAGCGGGGCCAAAAACAATTTCACAGTGGGTGTCAAAGGTCTACAAACGTCTTGTCACTATACCCAAGCGGGGCCAAAAACAATTTCACACTGTTCTGCAAACATCTGGAAACTGTGTGTGACACTTTAACTAAAATCCTTGACAAACTGTTCTGCAAACATCTGGAAACTGTGTGTGAAACTACAGCAGAGAGAAGAAAAGGGATATGGTTTCGCTCTGCTATAGTTTCACATAGAGTTTTTAGATGATTTTAGATTCATTAGATACACATTAAAGTGGCTCCAAAGGCAGAAGGTTTTTATGCACTTAATGCACTCTATGTATTAAGATAAAAAAAAACCTTCTGTGTGCAGGAGGCCCCTCAGCCCCCCAATACTTATCTGAGCCCCATCTCGATCCAGCGATGTTGCACGAGAGCTTCGGCTGTCTGGGACCCTCCCTCCTGATTGGCTGAGATGCACAACAGGTGCCATTGGCTCCCATTGCTGTCAATCAAGTCTGTGAGCCAATAAGGAGAGAGAGGAGAGCTGCTTACTGTGGGGGCACTCAGCAGGAGGGAGGGGCCAGAAGCACCAGCAAGGGACCCGACAAGAGGAGGATTTGGGCTGTTCTGTGCAAAAACCCTGCACAAAGCAGGTAAATATAACATGTTTGTTAAACATGTATCACTTTAAATGATTATACTTGATAGTTATACCTGCTAAATATAGGAAGATAGACAGTTATGTGGCATTGAACACCAAGAGTGAACATGGTATGGGGACATATGCTACTACTAAAATACTTTACCACAATGGATTTCATGTTCACATAAGGTTAATGGGATTGCATGCCTATAGCCACAATACATCTATAACCCTAAGTGGTCATTTACATTTGTGCAGTGTGTTAACATGTATTGTATCACATGTTAACATGCATTGATTTAAGGCGGTCTATTAAAACTAATGAACTGCCAATTTACCAAAATGTGTCGATTATCAGACACGTCACAATTTTTTTGCCACAACACACTGGAACGTACTATGGTGCATTGACATGTACTGCAGCATGTTACAAAATGCTGTAATGCAAAGATATAAATCAGTCCCAATATTACCTAAAATATTTATGTTATAAGAAAGGAGAGGTAAAATGAGTCTCTTCAGTTATCACAGGAAAGTAGAATTTGATTCTTAAAAAAAATCAAGGAGCATCCCATGCAGACAGCACTAAGATCGCATCCAGGTTTCACATTTGTCTGGGAATAAAATGAATGGCAAGCATCAGTATGTTTGAAGCTGCCCAGCACTTCATCTGAGCATTGTTTTAATGTTTTAAAGCTTTTAATAGTGAATCAAATGTACATCCTTTATACACAAAAATCAGTTAGATAATGGACTTGAAAACAATAGTTTTCAGAACATTAATTTGTTTAAACAATAACAAATGAAGCCCTTTACTGTTCTAGTACAAAGACAGGTTCAGTGCTGTACCTGAGCGATTTTTTAAAAATTATTTATGGCTCATATCAAGAATAAGTCACAGTACATAGAGCAGGCGAGTACACAGTGCAACTACTCACAATAGACAAAGCATTTTAAAAAATGGTGTTAAAATAGGAAAGAGATACCAGTGACAGCAGGTACTTCATGCTTATGGAAACTTTTTGCTCTGATCTCTCAGTTAGGAAAGGATATTGATATTATGTCCTTTTGCTGGGTCAAAATCGGGCAGTATAGCACATCTTAGTACAGGTCGAGAGTCCCCTTTTTTTTAATAAACCATTTTAAAAAGGTCTGAGTGAGCTTTTTACTAAGTTGCACCTGCTGAAAAAGGTTTTAACACCCTTTTCACACTGTAAGAATGGTTTCTGAATAAGTTGTTAATATAGCATGAGAAATTTTAGGAACTAATAACACAGAGAAGACAATTTTCACTCATTACTTTCTGACACCTTTTACTTTTTTAATGAATGAAATAGTATTATTGCATAATATAGCGGTTGATTATACTGCATAACATGACAAACTGTGCCATATTCATTGCTATGTTTAATTCAACAGAACCAATATCTTTACTTTTTCCAAAGATAATAAATATTTAAAGTTTCTGGCTCCTCTGCCCATTTTCTTGATAAGTCTACACAGGTATCCCTAAACATCAGCTGTTTTATAAACCCCTTAGTTTAACTATAAGATTACACAGAACTTCAGCCTACTCATCTCTCTTCATCATTTCTTGCCATTTCAATGTTGAATATATTCCCTCCTAACTAACACATAAAGAGAAAAATTCTATGTCTTAGCAACACTATTATCACATGCAGCAGAATTCTATATTTGTCCGTAGGAGAAAAAACTTCACTACAGCAGTGGGGCAGAGAATGCAGCAGGGTGTAGCTAACTTGATTTGATTTGCTCTTGTCTGAATAATTAATTTAGCAGGAAGATCAGTGGTTTAGGCTCTACATGCAGCGTGTAAACTATATGCTATGGCTAATTTGCCACCATACACATGCATTTTAGGACATTAAATAATTATTTGTTATGATCCTTTTTCCCACTGATAATTGTAAAGAGATAGATGTGATATTAAGTATATTAAAGGGTCCATGCACACTAGGCAGCAGAAAAAAATGCCAGAACTGATGGCAGGAAAAAGCAACATAAAAAAAGGTGCCTATTGGAGCATATTGTGGAAATGTTAGACGTGTTTACAAGGTTTTATAAGTGTTTTCCCCCAAAACACTGGAAAGCACTTGAAAAAATGTGCATCTAAATATGCTTGACATGCCTAAATGTAGTGTTCAGCCTGTAAACACTCCTCTACAAATATGATGCCTGTATGTGCATGATCAGAGAAAGGCAGGAGCACTGACCCAGTGCATGAATTTGTGAATGAGTGTGGTCTCAGCCAGTGCTGCTTCAGCCAAGCCCCCTAGGGGCACTGGGTTGGTGAGCAGTGCTCCTTCCTTTCTCTGATGATGCTTTTACACCCCTGAATGGTGCCTAGGTGCCTGCTCCCTTTGTTGCAACCAGCGGGGAGACCTTTATTTCAGCTTAGAGCCGCACTGCAAGTTTTTTTTAAATCAGATTTTATTTTTTTTAATTTTTATAACAAATACAGGGTGGGCCATTTATATGGATACACCTTAATAAAATGGGAATGGTTGGTGATATTAACTTCCTGTTTGTGGCACATTAGTATATGTGAGGGGGGGAACTTTTCAAGATGGGTGGTGACCATGGCGGCCATTTTGAAGTCGGCCATTTTGAATCCAACTTTTGTTTTTTCAATAGGAAGAGGGTCATGTGACACATCAAACTTATTGGGAATTTCACAAGAAAAGTTCCTTCCTGATCCCCGGAGAGGCAATCGGAATTTCCCTGGATCAACTTTACCTAAAATTGTTAGTACCCAGTTATACTATTCAGAAGTCATCAAGGAAAGGGGGGCGGTAAATTACAGCAATTCTAAAAGGAATAGGAGAAAATAGACGAATGCAATGTGCTTCAAAAGAGGAGAGTGTCAGAGACGGATCTGGGTGAAGTACCTGATAGGTGCTGCATGGGGCTAGAAGGATTTCCACTTTACCTCCCTTCAGTCCACTTGGTCTGGGGGAGTGAGTCCAGAGAAGGCCACCATGGGAGAGGGAAGCAGGAGAAGTAGTGTCAGATTAATGAAGCCAGGTTTCGGTAATGGCAAGTCGGTTAAAGGCATTTGTGATAAAGAGGCTGTGTTACCATGGTAATCTTTTTACTAAATGTTGTTCTAGTGAAATCTTAATATATTATGAGTATACCATCATGACAGCCTGTACATTTAAGTCTTGTATAAAAGTTTATAATAGACTTGTTTAAAAAAAACAGAGAGAAGAGCAATGAAGATGAGTAACGCGCAATAACAAATATAGCAACAAATCAGTTATCATCTTTTATGGTTAGAGCAATAAGAAAATTATTGCTGAGTGGTTTCTGTGGATTATGGCATATTGTTCTTTACCTTATTAAAATAATCTTTTTTTGTCCTGTATCCTGGATAACAAAAAAGAGAAACCATCTTGTGAGTTAATTCAGAGATATACCTGAGGGGGAAAAAGCAGAGTGCCGAACTGGTGGTCTGCCTAGAGGCTTGGATCTGTAGTAAGGATCACTAAGGAAAATTGTGACAGAGATAGAGGATACAATTGCTAAGAAATGTTGCTGGGAAAAAAACACCACAGGGACTTGTATGCAGCATTGTAAAACACTTCTTTCTGGTTTCCCTGCATGGCAGATTTAGTCCTTGGGTCAATGAATAGACTCTCCGACATCTTTCATAGTCATTTAAGTAGAATTATAGATGACTAGAAAATATTTCTACACTAAGCCTGGGATCTAGTTCAAGTATTTTAATGCTTCCCAGTGTGAGACAGCTAATGCTTGTAGCACAAAACTTCACTTCAGGATGTACACAGCAGGGTGCAGTACCAGGTAGATCTTATACAAATGAACACTTCTACCCCACATTGTAAAAAATCATGCTACTTGGGGGATCCAGCTTCTTCTAGCAAAGACAAGGAATCTGAATGGGCACAATCTTTCTGAAAGGTGGGAGTGATGCCTAAAAGTGCATAAACAAGGATTTGATATTTAGCAAGGCTGGACAAGTGCTAAAGCTAAAGTCCAGCAAACAGCTAAATACACCAATTAAAAAAATATAATTACCTGCTAAAGGACGCATATTCTGTCCCTCCAGTCTTGTGATTTACACAGGCCTGTCTGACCAGGAAGAAGAGCTGTTGCAGTTAAAGCGGAGTTCCACTCTTTCCTTATGTTTATTAAGTCAGCTGCTACAAAAAGTGTAGCTTCTGACTTTTATTAAACAGACACTCACCTATCTCCCGGACCAGCGATGGAGCCGCATGGAGCCTCGCTCCTCTCCCCCTCCTCTCCGCGGCGCCGGCATTGCTACTGTGGGCACCCGTCCGCGGCTTCACAGCCGGGCGCACACTGCTCACGGGCGAACGGCGCTGCGCTTTGTGATTGGTCCCAAAATCTTCTAGGACCTGACCTGTGTCCCAGAAAACTTCAGGAGGGAGGGGGAAGGAGACCTTCCATTTCCGATCGCCTAATGCGACTGGGGCGGAAGTACCCCTAAAAATCGGGCAATATTTTCAGATTGCTTCAGTCAGGTCACATAAAACAGCTTACCTGTGTCAGCCAGCAATGGCTGCAGGTGAGAGAAAGGAGTGCCAACAATAGATAGGCCATAGTAAACCTTTGGGTGAGATCACCACTCCTAGGCGTTCCTAACGTTTGTTAAGTGCTGTCTCCCGACCCCTGCAGCGGCCGCTGGCTGACACAGGGAATCACATGACCAGACAGGAGTGGGTAGAAAATTAGTAAGTATATATATCTTTCTTACACAGGTTAGTCAGCATAGGTGGTAGTAGGGGAAAGGCAGCATTTTAAGACTATTTAGGTGATAGCCTGGAATTTAAATGTAAGGTCTTGTCTCTCCCCATCCTATGACTGGACAGAGAAAAGGGAAGCAGAAGAATAATGAGCTTATCTCTCCATCTGTCCTATTAGCATGCACATTTTTAGCTCATGAACACTGCAGCACAGCTAGCTGGATCCTTGGTACTTCTTCATCTCCCAATTTAGCTCTGCTGTTCAGGGACTGCAAACAATGTTACCATGTCAAATACAGGTACTTTCACTGCTTGCATTTAAAAAAATATATACACAATGATGCATTAATAAATACAGAGCTGTATTGATGTGTGCATTTTATATCTGCCCAAACATCAGCTTTATATGCACCCCTGCATTATCTAGCAGTTTTTTTTATGAAGCATGTCCTTCATATATGATTATTCTTCACTCCTCCATTATATCATGCAGTCAGTTTCCTTACTTATGTGCCCTCATGCCTACTTTTTGTTCACCTCTATCAGATGTGTCATCATGATCCCAGATAGTTTTTTATCCTTTAAATATCTTTACTAACCACTTCAACACGGAAGAATTTCCCATGTTAGGACCAGAACACTTTTTGCGATTTGGCACCCCGCAGCTTTAACTGACAATTGCGCGGCCGTGCGACGTTGTACCCAAACAAAATTTGCTTCCTTTTTTTCCCACAAATAGAACTTTCTTTTGGATGGTATTTGATCACCTCTGTGTCATTGCTGATCACCGCTATAAACAAAACGATATTTCTTACTTTTTGCTAAAATACAAATAAAAAAAAAATATAAAAAAACAAATTTGGATGCGCATGCGCGAAGCTCCTTGATGGCCGCTTAAGCCAGGAGTTCCGCACCGCCCCAGCAATCCGTTGCCCACACCGCCCCATCCAGCCCGATCAGACTGGCCAATCCGCCCCAGCTGAAGCCCTGAACACCCCAGGACCACATTGGATGTCCGGACTGCCGGCTAGAAGGAGCCTGGAGCTTCAATTTGCTGAGCAGGCCGATCCTGGGTGTACCTAGATGTCCGCCGCGGCAGGCACACTCTCCACATCTACTGAGGGAGATAGAGATCACAGGCAAGTGCTCCCCCCTGCCATTCTGCCTTACCCCCCCAGTGACTCCTGGGACTACCCCACACATAATGACCCCTTCACCGACGTCCACAGAATCCCTCATTGCCTGCACACTAGCAGAGGGGGCCCACACGCCAGACGGGCCTGAGACCTTCCTGAGAAGCCTGGCACAATTCCCCACAAGGAGACATGAACTTCTTCCCCCATGGAGGATGCATTGTTGCGAATATGCCTCACTTGGAACCCCCCTTATCTCCCACAAGACAACAGAGACTCCAAGAGGAGAGGGGGAAATGGTCAGAGTTCACCTAGGGGAAATGTAAAGGGACTAAGCTGCCTAATCTCCCACTTAGGGGAGGAAGCTAGCCCCAAAATGTTTTATGGGTTTATATGTCTTTAGAAGTTTTTGACAGTTTGCCTAGTTAAATTAATGCCATATATGCGGTTCTGGAGCTGAGGGACCTGGGGCGGGTCCGCCGCGCACTCGACTACCCCCCGGGCTCGGTTTTCCCGTGTTCGTGGGATAGAGACTCTGTGTCCCTCCAGGGACCGGTGTCCTTCTTTGCTCAGGGTCCTGGTAGACCCTATCCCGGCCACGCTCCTAAGGTCTCTATGGAGACCACCCTTTGTTTGACTCCCTTTCCCTTCTTTCTTCTCCCTCTAATCTTTTACTGTTTCCTAGCTAACCACCGGAAGATGGCCTTCACCCCCAGATGCGACAAAGTTTACAGAGTCACCAACACCAGAGGACACAAGTTTCGAATTGGCTTCACTGGGTAAGTGATGCAGGTGGTGCTCATGCCCTCCCTCCGACTCCCCATGGCTAATGCGGACCACAATACTCCACACCTTTAAATAGCCACACATAACGCCCAAGGCCTGAACTCAGCAATCAAGAGAAGGAAAGTGCTCGATCAATACAAATCCCTTAAGCTGGATATAATCATGATTCAGGAGACCCATTTCCCCACTCGGTACAGTCCCAGATTCCTCAACTCACAATACCCTCTTTTTTACCTTGCCAATGTCCCGGATAAAACCCGAGGGACAGCGATCCTATTTTCCAAAAACTGCAACTTCACATGGATTTCTGAGTACAGAGACCCGGAGGGAAGATGCGTACTGGTTAAAGGCTCCATAGAGGGCCATACTTATTCTCTAGTAGCCTACTATGCCCCGAATAAAGGGCAAGCATTGTTTTTACAAAACATGCTCAGAGTTGTCAGCACATTACTGGAAGGAACGGTCATCTTTGGAGGTGACTCCAATTCAGCGTTTGACCAAAGCTTAGATAAGAGGAGGTCCAAACTCAACTAACTCGCCCCACCAAAGCCAGCCTTAAAATTGCCAAATTGCTATATAATTATGGGTTGGTGGACATATGGAGGGAACTAAATCCATCTAAGCGTGACTTTACCCACTCTTTGTACCCACAACAGTCCTACGCTCGCATTGATCACCTCCTAGTCTCCCTCCCCATCAGCCGCAATATCTGCCAAGATTATAGACATGGGAGGATCAGACCACGCCATGGTCACCCTAACCCTTGGCAAGCTGAGGCCAAACTCTCGATTCCAAAACTGGCACCTTAACTAATCTATTCTTAATGACCCGGTTAGACTCACTGAACTTCAGGACACCCTGAAGGAGTACTTCTCTCTTAATAACAGTGAGGAGATATCCCCCGAAACGCTATGGGCGGCACATAAGGCAACCATACGAGCAAAATTCATACAAATATCATCCCAAATTAAAAAAGAGAGGCGTCTAGACGTTGAGAAGCTGGAAACCAATTTCAAGGTTCTCAAAACTAAACAGAAACGGGACCCATGTGGTGTCCCCATTGAGCTCCTGTATTCTGCTAGATTAGCCCTGAATTTAGCCTTAACAGCGCAAGCCGAGAAACAGATCAGATGGACCGGAGCAAAATTCTATTACCAAAAAGATAAAATTGGCACCATGTTAGCATCTAAACTCTTTCCAAGATTTAGGTCACATGCCCTCCCTAGAATCATGGTGGCAGGTCAATCCCCGGCAGCGCACCCCAATAAGATCCTCGAAGCCTTCCAAAAGTTTTATGCCCAACTCTATTCCCCACCAACTTCAAACAAGATAGAGACAATCTCTAACTTCCTTTCAGAGGCTTCAGGCCCGACACTCTCTCCCGAGCACAGAGAATCCCTAGAGATGCTGTTCACAACTGATGAAATTCTAGATGTCATTAAAGGTCTAAAGCTCCTGGTCCAGACGGCCTTTCGGTGCCCTACTACAAGGCATTCGCCGAAACGCTTGCCCCATTTATTGCTAAATTCTTCAACTCAAAAACTACGGGTACCCCCCTAGATCCCCAGCTGAACGCAGCATTCATTAGGGTCATCCCTAAACCCGGGAAGAATCCTGAGGAGGTGGGTAATTACAGACCCATCTCCCTAATCTACAATGACCTGACAATACTCACCAACATTACTCTCCAACTGCCTAGCCTTATTTATAAACCGGTACATTCACAGGGATCAGGTAGGGTTCATCCCAGGGTGTCAGGGACCTGACCAAATCCGGAGGGCCATAGACATAATCTCCATTCTCCAATCATACTGGGAGGGGGGCACAAAACAAAAAGGCATGATCCTTTCCTTAGACCTCCAAAAAGCATTTGATTCAGTCTCTTGGCCTTATATCACACGATTATTGTAAGCTTGGGGTTTTGGGGAGCGATTCAGGGGCATCATTCAGGCACTGTACTCTAACCCGACCGATGTAATCAGGCTCCAAGGATATTATACCTCCACAATTAAAATCGCAAGGGGCACCAGATAGGGGTGCCCTTTATCCCCCCATCTTCGCAATAGCGATTGAAACCCTCGCCAATGCAATTCACTCGAACCCCAACATTCAGGGGGTCGCTTATGGTCCCCACACTCATAAGTGCAACCTCTTCGCAGATGACGTCCTCCTCTTTATCACCTCACTGGTCACTTCACTCCCAAACCTTTCTAAACTTCTCGATAAATTCTCTGACATCTCAAGCCTACAGGTAAACTATGCAAAATCCCAAGCCCTTAATGTCTCGTTACCTAGGGAGCTAGCAGACCATCTTAACACGACTTTCGAGTTCTCTTGGTCGGAATCCTCTATCCAATATCTAGGAGTTACCTTGACACCAAAAATTGAACAACTGTACGAAGCAAACTTCCCCCCAATGTACAAAAAACTAGGCTTGGTCAAAAGGGGAACTCTCCTGGCTAGGGAGAATCAATGCTATTAAAATTACCCTTCTCCCCTGCATCCTCTACCTTTTTAGAACACTCCCGTTACGCATTAACAAAGAGCACCTTAAGGCATTTCAAATAAAGATCAACATATTTATATAGGGGAAGAAAAGCTCCAGGATATCCCAAAAGACCATATGTCAGCCAAAAACATGGGGAAGGCCTGGGTCTCCTGTATCTTTTCTGGTACTACCAAGCCGCAAGACTGGCCCAGCTGTCTCTGGTCTACACCACAGCTGAGAGACCAGACTGGATCCAAATTGAGAGACTAGCAGCTCCCGCTTACACCCTAGACTTCCTCCTTTGGGTCCCCCATCAGCAGCGCCCACCCATTCTCTCACCAGTACTCTCCCAAGAATTGTCATCTTGGGACGTTATACAAAAAATCCCAGCCCTTATCTCTGAAATACGCCCACTTGAACATTTGTTTCATAACCCATTAAAGCCTTCAAATGGTGGACGGATAAGGGACTGTACCGAATTGGGCACTTCTATACCCCTAATGGTCCGCTCACACTGAGCCACTGTGTGAGCAAGCTAGAACTACCAGAGACCGAGCTGTTTAGATTCCACCAGATCAGGCACTTCCTTCTCTCATGATGGTCCTCTAAACCGATTTCCCCTCAATTTCACCCTACGAACAATGGTGTGGTCAGCCGGGGACAAGGAGGGGGGGCATTTCCATCATCTATCACGTGCTTGCCTGACTGAAATATAAACTCCCATATATGCAAGCATGGGAACAGGACTTAACTGTGTTCCCTGGGTGTGTTCTAACAGAAAGTGGGCTGGGCTGGCAGGGGCACCAGAGATGCCATAGGCGGTTACCTGTTTTGGCTCTGTCACAGGGCATCGCGAGTCACCGGCTGACATCGAGTCCACCCGACCCGTGACCCCACTCAGGGAGCATGCAGTGGCACACGCTCACCCCCTAGCCGTCGTGCACGGGAGTGACGACTATAACCGGCGATTCGTGGTACAGAGCCACTCTGTTGCTGCTTATAGTCGTACAGCAGTCGGCAAGTGGTTAAAGAGTATAACATTTTCAATAATATTCCTTCCCTCACGCAGGAGGGTATAATTGCATTCAACTTTCTACTTTTTAGTTCCAAATTATCACCACATAAATATTTACTACCATATAATAACATAATAAACAAAAGAAAAAAGAGAAGAAGGAAAAAAAAAGGAAAGAAAGCTTATATCCCTCCGCTCTATAAGAGCTGTGAATAAGATTACTTCTGTAGTGATCACTTTGACCTGAGAGAGAGAATAAGAATAATAAAAAAAAAAACATCCGCCGTGTAATTGTATTCACATAGCAATCTTTATTAAAACAACTTATAATACTATTACCACCACCATTTAGGGGCCATTGTGCCTTGTTCCCAATTTCCCATGTATTATTATCATTTAAGGGGTCAGAAACCCTATGCATTGCACACTAATCTTATAATTACCTTCCATATCAATCATAATTTAAAGTGCATGTAAACCCACCACCCACCCAGTATAAACTAATGACACAGTATTAATGTATATACTGTAGTTTTAAACGTATCATACTGGTCCCTAGTTACATAAATCCATCTTTCTGCTTCCATCATTGAGTCAACCTCTTTTTTCCAATCCATCAAGGTTGGACCTATATCCCGATTCCAATATCCTGATATCAGGATTTTGGCTGCATTTAACAGATATGGCATAATACTCTTCCTGTAAGATTTATTCGGGCAGGGCATCCCATGTAACAGGAAATGCAATGGAGACACCTCTATGGGCCTCTATTTTGTTTCCAAGGTGTTATTGCCTCCCAGAATGGTTTAATTCTGGGGCAGTCCCACCATATATGTATATATGTGCCCCATTGACCACAGCCCCTCCAACACAGAGCATCTCTTCTAGGGTATATTTGTGCCAAACGTACTGGAGTTCGGTACCATCTAGCTAAGAATTTGTATGACATCTCCTACGTTTGAGAATTTATAGAGGTAACATGTGTGAGTTTAACAACTCGTTTAATTTGAAAAGTGGTGAAACTATACCCCAATTCCCTTTCCCATTCCCTGATGAAGTAAGGGGCGGATGTGTGTTGCCCACTAAGAACCAGTTTATACATCTGTGGTAATAGATGTCTAGAGTCAGAGATGTGTGAACACAAATATTTAAACATCGAGGGAGCTTAGAGGTCTTATTTTAGGTCTTAACTTTCCACAGAAATCCGCTATCTGCCGGTATCTCCAGGTGGCCATAGGTATATTTCCCAAGGATATCATAAATTCTGAGAGGGGAGATGCTGTACCTCTAAATCTATCAATTTCAGACATAATGGCAGGTATTAACTCCTGCCGGGTGGAAAGGTAAAATAATAAACCAGCAGCATATGCTGAGATGTTATGCTCCGTTGAACCAATATGAATCTCTGAGATGTCCCTATTCCCCCAAATCCTACGAAGGAGTGGCTCCAGTACCAATGCAAATAATAATGGTCCGTTATATATATTAAAGTGTTCTGACATTGTACCATTCACTTTTACCCTAGCTTTAGGATTAGTATACAAGGCTCATACCCACCCCATCATCCGGTCTCCTAGACCCATCCCCCTCAAAACTTCCATCATAAAGGTCCAATTCACCCTATCAAATGCCTTTTTCGGCGTCCATTGATATTACCACCTGGGGGATCCAATTGGGTCAATTTTGAGCCCAATGGAGAACATGAAGGGCATTAATTTTATTGTCTCTAGCTTCCCGGCCTTTCATAAACCCTTTCTGATCCAAATGGATTTGTTTAAGGATGTGATCTTGTAGTCTATGGGCCAGTATCTTACCTAGAAATTTAGTGTCTGCATTAATGAGGGAGATGGGTCTATAGTTGGCACAATGTTGAGGGTCCTTCCTGGTTTTTGGAATGACCGTCACATAGGCCAACAAGGCTTCCGGAGGTAGTGGGCTAGACTTGGTAATAGAATTTAAGTAGCTACAGTATATAGTGGTGGTATTAAAATAGTATACATTTTTTTATAATACGCATTCGTAAAACCATCTGATCCAGGGCTCTTACCCCCTGGCAAGGCGAAAATTATCCTGCATAATTCTTCATTTGTGATTGGACCCTCCATTTCCTCAAGGATCTTGGATGGTAATACTGGCAAACCAGAGATCTCCTCTAACTGAACCCGATTCGTCATATTTGGTGGAGTAGGGATTTTATACAGAGAGGCATAGTAATTTCGGAACTCGTTTGCTATTAACTGAGTGTCTACAATCTGTTTATTATGTACAGGCAAAGTATGTACATGGTGAGACTCCTGTTGTTTCTTTAATTGTCTAGCTAGTAGATGACCACATTTATTCCCTTGTTCGTAGAAACGATGTACAAAATACCTATGTCTATCTTTGGTCCTGCGGTCCAAACATCTGGAAAGTTCAGACCACAGGGTCTCCAGCTGTTTATCCACCGAAGAGTCAAGATGTTTCTTATGTCTAGCCTCAAGTTAATGAATCTCTTCTAGGAGGTCTATTATCTCCTTTCGTTTTTCTTTTTAATACGAGATCCATTAATTCCCCTCTAATAACTACCTTATGCGATCCCCACACCGCTTGGCTGGACACCTCTCCAGGCGTATTGACATCAAAATAAGATGTCAATGTATGCGGCAACGATTCCGCTACAGCTGGTCACTGTTATGGGTGCACGATCTGATATTGTAATTGATTCCATCGTAGCTGTGTCAATCATATTCAGTTGATATTGATCTAACATTATCAAATCCAGTCTCTAGTAGAGTTGAGCGAACCCGAACTGTAAAGTTCGGGTCCGTACCGAACTTTGGGGTGTTCGTGACCCGGACCCGAACCCGGGATTCGGGTATTTTATCCCGCCTGTTGAATAGCTGCAGGGCAGCCAATCAACATGCGTTTCACTGGTTTGCCCTTAGAGGCCATCACAGCCATGCCTACTAATGGCATGGCTATGATTGGCCAGTGCATCATGTGACCCAGCCTCTGTATAAGCTGGAGTCACGTAGTGCTGCATGTCACATGCTCTCAGGCTAGTGTAGGGAGAGGATGCTGCCAGCGCTGTGAGGGACAGATTGCAGATATAATAACATCTCATCCTGCATTACAGAACGATCTGATTCTGGACTAGGTAGAGATTACTACTACTACTGCTTTGAGGGACAGATTGCAGATCTCATCCTGCATTACAGAACAATCTGATTCTGGACTAGGTAGAGTTTACTACTCCTGCTTTTAGGGACAGATTGCAGATCTAATAACATCTCATCCTGCATTACAGAAAGATCTGATACTGGACTAGGTAGAGTCTACTGCTTTGAGGGACAGATTATTGTTCTAAAATCATCTCCTAGTTCTATAGGGTTAGGTTCCTGCTGTTGCAGTAAGGGACAGATTATTGTTCTAAAATCATCTCCTAGTGCTATAGGGAGAGGTTCCTGCTGTTGCTGTAAGGGACAGATTATTGTTCTAAAATCATCGCCTACTGCTATAGTGTCATGTTCCTGCTGTTGCTGTGAGGGACAGATTATTGTTCTAAAATCATCGCCTACTGCTATAGGGTCAGGTTCCTGCTGTTGCTGTAAGGGACAGATTATTGTTCTATAATCATCTCCTAGTTCTATAGGGAGAGGTTCTTGCTGGTGCTGTAAGGGACAGATTATTGTTCTAAAATCATCGCCTACTGCTATAGGGTAAGGTTCCTGCTGTTGCTGTAAGGGACAGATTATTGCACTATAATCATCTCCTAGTTCTATAGGGAGAGGTTCCTGCTGGTGCTGTAAGGGACAGATTATTGTTCTAAAAGTGTCTCCTAATTCTATAGGGAGAGGTTCCTGCTGCTCCTGTAAGGGACAGATTATTGTTCTAAAATTATCGCCTACTGCTATAGGGTCAGGTTCCTGCTGTTGCTGTAAGGGACAGATTATTGTGAAAATCTTGTTATTAGACAGGGAATGTCGTGGTCGTCCTTGGAGAGGGATATCTTGATCCTCTACTAATATCTTGTTATTAGACAGGGAATGTCGTTGTCGTCCTTGGACTGGGATATCGTCATCCGCTATTAAAATCTTGTTATTAGACAGGGAATGTCCTCGTCGTCCTTGGAGAGGGATATCTTAATCCTCTGTGATATAATCATCTCCTAGTTCTATAGGGAGAGGTTCCTGCTGGTGCTGTAAGGGACAGATTATTGTTCTAAAATAGTCTCCTAGTTCTATAGGGAGAGGTTCCTGCTGCTCCTGTAAGAAGTCCTGCAGAATAGACATTTAGACCGGCCTCACACAGCCATTGGTATACTTGTTTTTTTGAATATGCCTCAATATTTTGGGGGCTACCCCAATTACAAAAAAAACAAACAAACAACAAAAAGTGTTGGCTACCTCATACTCCTCCTCCTCCTCCTCCACCACCGCCACTTACACCTACACTGCCACGGTCATGGCCTAGTCAACCTCTAGGCTCCTACTCCACATCCACCCCCTTCCCATTTTTATTTTTTTAATTTGATTTTAAGTTTTTTTCCCTATCCCCATTTTTTGTAGTGCACTTGTCCTACTCTTACCCCCATTTTACTTCCTTTTGCAGCCCTCTAGCAATTTCCAGGACTTTTTTACAGCCATTTTTGTCACTTCAATGGGGTCGGGGTCCGGGGTCAAGTTTGGATCAAGATCGGTACCGAACCCGAACTTTTTCGTGAAGTTCGGCCGAACCCACCGAACCCGAGCATCCAGGTGTCTGCTCAACTCTAGTCTCTAGTAAATAATAGCTTCTTTCACAGCATATCTATGCAACTAGCAAATAACATCCCTTGGTCTTTCCTTATTCTGGGGGGTTTGTGCTAAGAAGCGATTGGCCCTGTCAATTTCAAATTTTTCCGGTGCCAGTTCTCCCAGTACTTGACGAAATAACCCCTGCAACGCTGGAATTAAGTCCTGGGCCCTAGTGGACTCTGGTAAACCCCTTACCCGGATGTTTTGTCTGTGATCCCAGCTTTCATAGTCATCTAATTGATCTCTAAGAGAGTTTAGAGTTTTTTTCTGATTTTTAACGGTGTCCTGAAATTCAGCTAATGCCATTCTAACTTCGTCTTGTACAGTCTCTACCATTTCCACTCTATGCCCCAATGCCTATGTGTCTTCTCTGAGGCCCTCCACAGCCTGCTTACAGGACAGTTCAACTGTAGCTATCAATTGCTGGATATCCACCTTAGTGGGGAGTGCTCTTATATGTTCTCTAATGTCCCATTTCATCTCTACAGTGTCAGGGGCTGTTCAGGGGTTAAGCTGATCATCTTCATGAGAAAAAGTAAAGGAATCAGGAATCAGGATACTACACCGGTAGTGTAGACTTGCTCCCTTTGGGGTTTGCCCTGGATGTCTTATCATCGTCGTTAAGCATCAGGGGTTTTTCTCCAGAATTTGGTTCTCCCTCTGTCATCAATGGAGTTTTACCTTCTTGAACCGGAATGTCCTCCTCCACTCGTGCAGCCCCAGGGCTTAGAGCTATAATTTTCCAGACGGACAGCGGCGACCCCCATCCAGCTCCCAGCTGTTCATAACCGGGTGAGGAGGGCCCCGTACTTTGGGCTGGAGAGCCCCGACCGAACCCCCGCGTGCCTCTTCCCCCATTTGGGGTACCACAACCAGGCACCGGGGATCCTTGGTTGGATACCGCCATACCACGAGCCAGCATTGAGGTGCCACGTCCTGGTCCTACAGGGCTGCCTCCAAAGCTTTTCTTGCTGTGGCGTGTGGTCATCTCTGGCTGGGGGAGGGGAGGTATCACCAGTCGTAGTTGCTCTAAGACTTCCCGGAAGTCAGAGAGCTCTGACTATATGTCCGCTCTCATCACCTCCATGATCCCAGATAGTTAATATTTACAATCAGGTCCATAATATTGGGACATCTACACAATTCTAATCTTTTTGGCTCTATACACCACCACAATGGATTTGAAATGAAACAAACAAGATGTGCTTTAACTGCAGACTTTCAGCTTTAATTTGAGGATATTAACATCCAAATTAGGTGAACGGTGTAGGAATTACAACAGTTTATATATGTGCTTCCCACTTTTTAAGGGACCAAAAGTAATGGGACAATTGGCTGCTCAGCTGTACCATGGCCAGGTGTGTGCTATTCCCTCATTATCCCATTTACAAGGAGCAGATAAAAGGTCCAGAGTTCATTTCAAGTGTGCTATTTGCATTTGGAATCTGTTGCTGTCAACTCTCAATATGAGATCCAAAGAGCTGTCACTATCAGTGAAGCAAGCCATCATTAGGCTGAAAAAACAAAACAAACCCATCAGAGAGATAACAAAAACATTAGGTGTGGCCAAATCAACTGTTTGGAACATCCTTAAAAAGAAAGAACGCAACAGTGAGCTCAGCAACACCAAAAGACCCGGAAGACCACGGAAAACAACTGTGGTGGATGACCGAAGAATTCTTACCCTGGTGAAGAAAACACCCTTCACACAGTTGGCCAGATCAAGAACACTCTCCAGGAGGTAGGTGTATGTGTGTCAAAGTCAACAATCAAGAGAAAACTTCACCAGAGTGAAAACAGAGGGTTCACCACAAGATGTAAACCATTGGTGAGCCTCAAACACAGGAAGGCCAGATTAGAGTTTGACAAACAACATCTAAAAAAGCCTTCACAGTTCTGGAACAACATCCTATGTACAGATGAGACCAAGATCAACTTGTACCAGAGTGATGGGAAGAGAAGAGTATGGAGAAGGAGAGGAACTGCTCATGATCCAAAGCATACCACCTCATCAGTGAAGCATGGTGGTGGTAGTGTCATGGCGTGGGCATGTAAGGCTGCCAATGGAACTGGTTCTCTTGTATTTATTGATGATGTGACTGCTGACAAAAGCAGCAGGATGAATTCTGAAGTGTTTTGGGCAATATTGTCTGCTCATATTCAGCCAAATGCTTCAGAACTCATTGGACGGCGCTTCACAGTGCAGATGGACAATGACCCGAAGCATACCAAGCAACCAAAGAGTTTTTTAAGGGAAAGAAGTGGAATGTTATGCAATGGCCAAGTCATTCACCTGACCTGAATCCGATTGAGCAAGCATTTCACTTGCTGAAGACAAAACTGTAGGCAAAATGCCCCAAGAACAAGCAGGAACTGAAGACAGTTGCAGTAGCGGCCTGGCAGAGCATCACCAGGGATGAAACCCAGCGTCTGGTGATGTCTATGCATTCCAGACTTCAGGCTGTAATTGACTGCAAAGGATTTTCAACCAAGTATCAAAAAGTGAAAGTTTGATTTATGATTGTTAATCTGTCCCATTACTTTTGGTCCCTTAAAAAGTGGGAGGCACATATACAAACCGTTGTAATTCCTACACCATTTACCTGATTTGGATGTAAATACCCTCAAATTAAAGCTGAAAGTCTGCAGTTAAATTCATTGTGGTGGTGTATAGAGCCAAAAAGATTAGAATTGTGTCAATGTCCCAATATTTATGGAGCTGACTGTATGTGAACCCATTTGCAGATTTGTCTCTTTGCATACCATGCACAACTCTGCTCTTTGAGCATGGGATCCAACTTATACCCACTCTAAATTTTCATTTTAAATTCCACCATAGTGTCATAATATTCCCTTTCTTTTTAACCCCATGCTAACGTTTTACTCTTTTTACCATATTTGCAGCTTTTATATGCTCCATCTGATTAAAGGTCTCAGGACCCTGAGATTTTGTTCTATAAATATTCTATTGATACTATGAAGTTAGTGTCTGTTGGGAGATATGTTTAATGCTGGGCTGTCAGCAGGAAACAACATTTCAAAATACTTAGTCCTGCTAGCGTGCACGTTTAAAACTGCTTCTACTGCTTTATTAAAAAGAGGTTATTGTTGGGGAATATTTCACTGGGCCCAAGTTTTTTTTTAAGGCATTACTAAATGATTTAAGAAAGGGTCTACTGAGCCAATACTTTATTTGTATCAATCTAAAGTCAAGCTTTCCAAGCCAAGGGTCTTCTTGGCAATAAAACATGTGTGGTCATCCTAATCTTTTCCAAAGTTAAGTGTTTCTTCAGATATGGTTAGTCCTATCAGTTGAAATGGTTAATCCTATCAGTGGATATGGTTAGTCCTATCAAGTTCTAGGGCCTCTAATTTCTGACACAGTTTTTTCTCAATGTGTAACAATGGATTTGATAATTCTTTGCAACTGCATTCAAAGCATCTCATTCCATATGAGTAACTGACATGCTTCATTAATGTCCAGTCAGATCTCTTGTCAATTCACAAGTTTAGACTGAACCTTGGCTGTTTGGGTGTCTGAACAAACACCCGAACATCTACCTTTTTCGGCAGAAGCTGAACGTCATATAGGATAGCAGTATAACTTCTGCTATTATACATGGCAGAGGGCGCAGGCAGCACCAAATCCTTAACAACCAGAGACTACAACGGCCCCATTCCCTTACATGACTGAGAACCCCTGCCATGTAAGCAAAGCAGCTAGGGTTGTTAAATAAAAAGGCTTGGGTGTTTCTCACTAATTCATAGCAGGCCCTTTATGTCTGATATATATTTTACGAAAGAACCCACTCAAAAAAGAAGGCACAAGGTTTTATACTAGACCCTTGCTCATGCAACCTGGTAGACCAGGAAAGGCAGGGGTCCTGCATTAACAACTATATGAAACCCACATCTAGAATAAAGGTCTGGTATAAATTACTGGAATCCCTGCTGGATTTATTTACCAACAGAAGTAAGCGGTTGGGAGCTGTCAGTTTGACTGCAATTTAAGCACTCTTTTTAATTGTAAAATTAGTTTTGCTGTTGGAGTTTGTATATATGGCACAGATATGCTCTTCTCAGCAGGGTTAGGTCATTCCCCGATGCATGTTACTTAAAGCAATTTAATACTTTTGGTGTTTCACTTTAAGCGTTACTATAATCACCACTCCCCACCAAATGTAATTTATTAAATTTTTTTTTTTTCACTTAGATTTTATTTTTCAAAGAAAAGTCAGGTACAAGTGATATCAGTAGCATCAATGTACAGACATACAGCATTTGATAACCAAGATAGGAGGTATATAGCATTACCAAAACATTGGAATGAGTGCTGCTTAACGAGGGGGGGGGGGGGGGAGAAATAAGCCACTTGAGCATACATAAGAAGTAGTAGGAGGATGGGGCACACCACCCAGAAGGGGTGGGGCCGTGCACCCCACCTCCCAGAACAGACAGGTGCAGATATCAGAGTGATAATATAACAAATTCCACACATTCTGTGTCAAAGTGCATGGTAGCTCTAAAGATTTAGTTGCTCAAGATGGTAGGCTGCATTACGGATGCTTCCATCTCCTTTGAAATAGGGGGACTTGGAGGTGAGCCCTGGCAAACATAAATTCCATGAGGCCTTGATTGTTCATAGAGGAGAGAATGTCCGCTATAGAGGGGGTCCATAGTTTTCCTTGCTACTGGTCTGATGGCTATGAGCATATGTGTTAGTATTGCGTGAGTGGTTGTAGGCCATGAGTCAAGATCCAGCCCGAGTAGTATCAACTGTGGAGAAAGGGTTATTGGCCTGTTGAGCATGTCTGACAATAGCTTTGTAACTTCTAGCCATAGGGGGGACAGTTTAGGGCATGACCACCAGATGTGTAAAATTGACCAAGCTTGTCCACAGCCTTTCCAACAGTTGGCATCAGATGAAGAGTAGATCTTGGCAAGCTTAGTTGGAGTTAAGTACCAATTATGAAATATTTTTTGTACTCCTTCCCAGTGGGTAAGACATTTGGAATATATGTGCAGTGTAGTTGGTTCTCTCATTTTAGCATGGTATCGGATTTATTGGACATGGAAGAGTTGGTCAGCAGTTTATGGTAGTAGGATATGCCCTTCTCTTTAGCATTTGCATTGGACTAGAAGCATAATGCTTGCCATAGAAGGGAGTTGTTAGACCAGGTAGATTTGGAGAGAACAGAAAGAATTCTAAGATATTTGAATAAGTCATTGGCCGCTATCAGAAATTTATTTTGAAGTTGTTGAAAAGAGAGGAGCCTAGAGTCCTCATATAAATGGTCAAACAATGTTATTCCCGCTTTATACCAGTTGGATAGATAGATGTCAGGCAGAATAGCTTGTAAATAGAGTTGAGCGAACCCGAACTGTAAAGTTCGGGTTCGTACCGAACTTTGCGGTGTTTGGGACCCGAACCCGAACTTTTGAAAAAAAGTTTGGGTTCGGGTTCTGGTATTTTTTTCCCGCTTGTTGAATAGCTGCAGGGCAGCCAATCAACAAGCATTTCACTAGTTTGCCCTAATGGCATAGCTGTGATTGGCCAGTGCATCATGTGACCCAGCCTCTGTATGAGCTGGAGTCACGTAGTGCTGCATGTCATATGCTCTCAGGCTAGTGTAGGGAGAGTATATCAAAGGCAAAAAAAGAAAACAAACTGCTCCTCCATTATCTAGTCAACTATATATTTATTACAAATTTGTTTCATGACAATAGATTCTTACCCCTTTTGTGGTGTCCAGACCCGCATCCTCCCACTCTCCCTCTCCCTTTTCCCTTAAAAGCTGTTGTGCCCCTCAGGTAACCCCCTCTGAGTATGTGGGGGCTGATAACCTATGTATCCCACTGGGGGCACTCCCCTCTGTGGAGAGGGATCAGAGTGCCCTCATGGGAGACCACTCCCTGCTGGACGGCCCTCCCGTGTGTTTCCCCTATAGATGTTCTGACACCTGCTCCCCCCTACCCGCCGTGACCTATGTATACAATGTCCCGGTAGAGAGTTCCAAGCCTGGGTGTTGACCATATGATTGTAACTCACAGTTTGTTGAATTCCTGGCTGTACTTGAAGATATAATTATGGGGAGACCTGTTTCCAGAGGGTCTCAACCCAATGCCGATCCTGAGATGCAGTTATGGCTGGTACACCAGAGCTCCTTGTTGGTGGCTGTATAATTCCATCCAATAATTGGGTTAGTATGGCAGATGATGTGAATCCATGCGTTGTTAGACTCTTGTTGCCGGGACTCAGTCTGGGTAAGGAAAAAGTTGTGCTGTATGGGATCCTGTCCTCTAATGAAAAAACCTTTGAAGCCAATCCCTTCAGGTATCCACACGGTGAGTGTATAGAAGCTTGTGTTTTCCCTCCTACACCTCCATATGGGAGCGGGGAGACCGATCTTCTATGTGTGGTCGGTCTCTACCCGAATGTGGTAGGGGAGGGGATGTATTGACCGGGATGCCTGGAGTTGGCGTGGCTGGCTCCTCCACCTCTCTGAGGTTCGTGCAGTTTAAGACAGGCTGTACTGGGGAAGAAGTGAGTTTGTCACAGGCTCAGCTAATTGCCTCCCCAGAATGCTCATGTTCCGTATCTCCTGTAAACCGATTGTTAGAGGTCATACACTGGAAGATCGTAACTTCAATTACTTGCCTCTTCCATTCACAAAATTTGCCTGATTGTTGACCTAGTCTGTTAGATTGCAGGGATACCTGGTGGCCTTGTTAGACTGAGCTAACTTCCCTCAGAAGTTGCTTGGTGCAGAAGCCTGTGTTAGACGCCACACCACCGACTGAATAGTCTCTTGCTTCCAGGTGTAGCGGAGGTGGTAACTATGACCATGCACCTGCACTGAATTTCCCAGCCGCAATTTCCATTAAGGCGGCTTGATTGTGCTTGTTTGTCCAGGCTTACATGCGGTCAGTTGTCCGTGCAGGCATGATGTGGGGACAGGAATGACCCATACAGGGTGGCTGCGGGTTTACGGGTGGCTGTAGGTGGGGGGACACAGGGGGGGCTTGACTCCCGACTAGTAGCCTACATGTTTCGTTCTAATCGAACTTCCTCAGGGCTTGGTTAGCCAATGGGGTTACTCCTATTTAAATGGTGCCAAAGAAACTCCCACAACCATCACAGGTGATCTAAAAACGGTCATTAGGTGAACAAGTGCTACCCATACACCCCATCTGTGTCTTACCTGCTAACCCATGTCTAAAACGGGATCTCATGGAAGGGTGGATATATACATTATGTAAATAATAACCTTTTCTTTGTTTCTTTATGCCCATCCTACCAATTTCATATACCCATAGAAAACGTCTCCTTTTCTGAAATGCATATTGTTATATATATACACACAAGGCACACACATGGTTCTTGGATCCTATCAAAAAAAAAAAAAAAAGGGGGGAGGTCCTCTACTTCTTCTTTTTTTCAGTTTCTCATTTGATGCATTGAACTCAGCGATATCCTGGTATCCATCTAGTAATTCAACACTTTCCTGCAGTTTTTTGTTTAATTCTTCTAACTGCAATTTCTCCTCTGTTATAATTAACTCAACCAGATAGATACCATGCTTCGCGATTACTATGCTTCCTAAATAATTGCAAAAAAAAAAAAAAACCTCCATAAACAACACCAACAACCAAAACGGAAGGGGAGAGGCTATTTTCACAGAAAGCATTGTAAGGACATATCACTGTTTAGTCCTTGTGGAATGAGACAGTCCATAAGAAAGATCCATCTTGCTTCTTTTTGTAATAAAATACGGTCCTTGTCTCCTCTTCTATACGGTAAGTCTAATTTATAGATAATTCCACATCTGAAACCCCCTACTGAAGCTCCATGCACATCTCTAAAATGTAGGGCCAATGGGGATTTATCTTCCTTGGTGAGTATATCACTCATATGTACACTCATCCTTTTTCTAAACTCCCTAATTGTTTTCCCCACATAAATTTTTCCACAAGGGCAAATAATTTGATAAATAACATAATTTGTAGAGCAATTTAGGAATGAGTTTATATGGTATGTGTGTGTTCCCGTTGAATCCTTAAAGGTGTCCCCTTTTATAACATATTTGCATATATTGCAATGGCCACATGGGAACATACCTTGTGGTAATGGATGTTTAGAAATAAAAGTAGGATTTTCCAAAGTCTTCCTTGTGTATTGACTATGTACTAGTTTATCTCCTATCGTTGGGGCTCTTCTTGCGATCAAAGTGGGTTGAGTACCTACTATTTCTTTCAGTTTCTTGTCTAGCATCAGTAGTAGTGTAGGGAGAGCATTAGTGTAGGGAGAGGATGCTTCTGGTGCTGTGAGGGACAGATTGCAGATCTAATTACATCTCATCCTGGATTACAGAACGATCTAATTGTGGACTAGGTAGAGATTACTACTACTACTGCTTTTAGGGACAGATTGCAGATCTAATAACATTGCATCCTGCATTACAGAACAATCTGATTGGACTAGTTAGAGTCTACTGCTTAGAGGGACAGATTATTGTTCTAAAATCATCTCCTAGTTCTATAGGGTCAGGTTCTTACTGTTGCTGTAAGGGACAGATTATTGTTCTAAAATCATCTTCTAGTTCTATAGGGTCAGGTTCCTGCTGTTGCTGTAAGGGACAGATTATTGTTCTAAAATCATCTCCTACTGCTATAGGGTCAGGTTCCTGCTGTTGTTGTAAGGGACAGATTATTGTTCTAAAATCATCTTGTAGTTCTATAGGGTCAGGTTCCTGCTGTTGCTGTAAGGGACAGATTATTGTTCTAAAATCATCTCCTACTGCTATAGGATCAGGTTCCTGCTGGTGCTGTAAGGGACAGATTATTAGACAGGGAATGTCGTTGTCGTCCTTGGACTGGGATA
>BLSH010156328.1:370578-382782 GCA_018402905.1 Glandirana rugosa
TTAGACAGGGAATGTCGTGGTCGTCCTTGGAGAGGGATATCGTCAAACTATACTAAAATCTTGTTATTAGACAGGGAATGTCGTTGTCGACCTAAATCATATCAAACTGCTATAGGGAGAGGTTCCTGCTGGTGCTGTAAGGGACAGATTATTGTTCTAAAATCCTCTCCTAGTTCTATAGGGTCAGGTTCCTGCTGTTGCTGTAAGGGACAGATTATTGTTATTGCCTTATCCCCATTTCTTTGTAGGGCACTTGTCCTACTCTTACCCCCACTTTTCTTCCTTTTGCAGCCCTCTAGCACTTTCCAGGACTTTTTTACAGCCATTTTTGTGCCCAAAAGTTCGGGTCCCCATTGATTTCAATGGGGTTCTGGGTCCAGGGGGCAAGTTCGGACCGAACCCGAACTATTCCACGAAAACCCAAACCCGAACATCCACGTGTCCACTCAACTCTACTTGTAAAGCTTGTAGAGGGAGTTCTTTCAATACTCTGTGTGAGATGCATCCCGAATTCTATATGAACAGTGCAGCGAGTGTTAGATTAGGGTTAGTTGCTAGGGCTGATTGCTCAATTTGCAGCCAGGGAAATTTAGTGACTGGGTCCCACCAACTTTTTGCCTGTTCTAGTATAGTCGCTTTGTAGTAGGTTGTGATATTCGGTGCACCCATTCCTCCAGTGGCAGTTGGGGAACATAGAGTTGCTCTTTTACGTCTAGGATGTTTGCTGTTGCAAATGAATGCTGACACAATCGCTTGTAGTTTGTCAAGTTGGGAGCGTAGAAAAGGTAAAGGTAATGTTCGAAAACTATAGAGGATATGCGGCAACAGATACATTTTTGAAAGTACAAAGCGTCCTGCCCAAGAGGCTTGTACGGTCTTTAAGTCTTGTATAGTCATTAGTAGTTTTCTCAACAATTGCACAAAATTTAACGTAAGCATCTGAGAAGAGGGTGATATTAGAGAGATGCCCAAATAGGGGAGTGTTGAGTTTGAGGCCCAGGAAAAGGATGTTGTTTTGGTAATGCTATGTTTAATTGTATTGTCTAGATTAACTCCAATCATGGCAGACTTTGAGTAGTTGATTTTGTATACTGACGCCTTACTAAAAAGGTCCAGGGTTTGGTGAAGTTGCGGGAGTGAGACTAGAGGGTCAGTAATGGACATGATCACATCGTCCGCGTAGAGGCCAATTTTGTGATCATGGTTATCAACAGTTACGCCTCGTATTAAGGAATTAGAGCATATGGAATGAGCTAGGGGTTGCGAAAATGAATGGTGAAAGGGGGCATCCCTGCCGTGTACCATAAGAGATATTGAAAGGATCGGAAAAGATACCTGAGTTAATAACTCTGGCAGTTGGGTCTGAGTAAAGGGCCATAATAGCTTCCAGAAGGGGATCCGAAAAGCCAAATTTCAATAGTACTGCTTTTAAGAATTGCCAGTCGACCCTGTCAAACGTCTTCTCCGCATCTAAGGACATGAATAGAGAAGGAGCTCGACTGCGTTCCACCCACTGAAGTAGGCTAATATATCTCCTAGTGCCGCCTTTACTTGTCTGCCATTCATAAACCCTACTTGGTCAGGGTGAACTAAGTGTGAACTTACTGTAGCTATGCGGGATGCAAGAAGTTTGGCATATAGTTTCGTGTCTGTATTTAGCAGAGATATTGGCCTGTAGTTGGCTCGGTCTTCTGCAGGTTTGCCTGGTTTGGGGATGGTGGTTATAGTTGCTTCCAAGACTTATTTCGGAATTGTGCCCGTGGATAGTGTATGATTGAATGCTTGGCACAGAAATGGCTGTAGCGTGTTCGCAAACTGTTTATAGTATTCATTGTTAAATCCATCTGGACCAGGAGTTTTATGTAGTGATAGGGAAGCTACTGCAGAGTTAATTTCTAACTCGGTGAAGGGTTTAGAGATATTTAAGAGTTGCTCGTGAGTGAGGGATGCTAATTTTAGGTTGTCTAAAAAGTGTGATATATCTTTTGGCGTGGGAGCTGCTGCTTCCCCGGACGATGCTATATTATATAATTTGGCGTAAAATGAACTGAAGTGGTTAGCTAAGTCCTTGGGGTTAGTAAGGCGAATCTTATCTTGTGATAGAAGGTAGGGGATCTTTGTGTGAACTAAATGTTTTTTTAACCACTTGCCGACGGCTGATCGGCATTTGACGGCGACAAGGTGGCTCTGTAACGCGAATCGCCGTCATATGGCGGCGGCCGCGAGATCGCGCCCAGTGAGCGCGCGTGCGCTGCCGGAGGCGCACCCCCGCATGCTCACTGTGTCCGGGGAGGGCCAGGGAGCGGGTGCGGCAGATTCGATCTCCGCCGGCCACCCGCGATGCCCCCCCCGGAGTGAAAGAACGGAGGTCCGTGTAAGTAAACACGGACCTCCATTCTGTGAGGGGGGAAGAGCTGTGATCACAGCCTTCCTCTACACGGAAGCTGTGATCGCTTCCCTTCCCCAGCTAGGGCAGTCCCCCCATAGTTAGAACACGCCCAGGGAACACTGTTAACCCTTAGAGCGCCCCCTGCAGGTTAACCCCTTCACTGCCAATGGCATTTACACAGTAATCAGTGTATTTTTCTAGCACTGATCGCTGTATAAATGCCAATCAATAAACGCCGATTGTGATTTTTTTTTTTATCACAAATATGAGGAAGAATATAAATCGGCCAAAACCAATGAAAAAAAATGTTTTTTTATATTTTTTTTTTGGATTTGTATCTTAGTAAAATGTAAGAAATTTGTTTTTTTTTTGCAAAATTGTTGCTCTTCTTTTGTTTATAGCAGCGATCAGAAATGATGCAGAGGTGATCAAATACCACCAAAAGAAAGCTCTATTTGTGGGAAAAAAAGGACAAAAATTTTGTTTGGGTACAACGTCGCACGACCGCGTAATTGTCAGTTAAATCGACGCAGCGCCGAATTGCAAAAAGGGCTCTGGTCCTAAAGGGGGAAATCCTTCCGGTCCTTAAGTGGTTAAGTTGCTTTGCAAGGCAGGCCCCTGGTTTGTTATGGTGGGCGTAAAAATTAAGTTGATATAGAAGGGGTATGTACCACACTTATGGATTCCTGTACTCGACTGCTGCCCTCCAGTGATTCCCTCCCGCAGGTGGGATATAAGACTGATAGTGGTTGTGCCTGGATGTGGCGCTGTCTGAGTATTGGGATATAAGTGTGGACCTTGTATGCTGATGTCATATGTTGAGGTGGGGGTGTGCCCCTCACATTAAATTATGATCTTAAAGTGCGTATGTGCCAAGTTCTATATATAACTTATGTCATCACATTAAATCATATAATCAATAGTATTGTGTTTTGTCCTAAAACAATTAGATACATTATAAATATGAATCAACCGTGTCAAATGTGTTAAATTAGTGTGGTGATCTATACAGAATATCATTAAAAATTAAAGTGTTTTTAGTGCAAGTTGTGCCAGTGCATGTGCTAGTATGTATGTGCTAGCATCCAAGTGCATATTTTTTTAAGTCCGATACCTCTCCTGTGTATCTCAGGTATGTAAACAATAATGTATTATTCACAATCTATATATATTGGAACAGTTATAGGACTTTCTAAATTATATTAAACCAGTATTGAAAATAGATATTAGTAATCCCAGGATATCATATCCAATTGCTTTTCTTAATCAAATAATGGAATCGGTTAAACATTCAGGAACAACAGTCCATGCATTTAAAGTGTTCTGTGACTCAATGTGCTCATTCATGTGACATATTTCTTCATATACAATTTCTGTGACATAGGGTGTTTTCTCACTCGTGCTCCCAAGTCGGGCCCCTCCTTACAAGAGGGCACTACCCCTGCAGGGGTAAAATGCCTATCTTTGTAATTCCTAGGGTGTCTGGTCCTGGCGTAGGGGTGTTCATCCACCAACTGCGGGATCTGCTCCTAAGAGGGGAGAGCTCCTGTTGTTGCTTCTGACTGCTTCTGACTGTAGACTCGTCTGCTCCTGCAGGTGTGGGGAAGTCCCAGATAATTTCCTCCACCGCATTTAGAAAGTAGAAAAAAGAGAGGAGTCCATAGCGTAGTATGTAAAAAATGTATCCCTTAATTTATTAAATACATGAAACAGGATACATCTCCAAAGGGTTTGTATACTTAAAAAATGGGGAAATAAAACCATAAAAACATAAAAATCAAACAAGTGTCAATGCTTCGTCCGTGGTCCGTCACAGAGCCGGTGTTTGGTGTGCTTATAGGGTTCCTTTGTGTGGAAGCTTCGCAGCTGTCCTCACTCAGCGGTGTGCGTTCCACCGCTTGCTCCGTCCAAACCGGATGTGACGTCGGATGTCCTGCTAGGTCAGCTGACGCGCTTCGTCATAGACGTTATCAAAGGTGTACCTAGCTATGTGGCTTGTCTGTTTATATCCCTGATGCCGTAGGCGGGGGGTCCACTGCATTCATTCATCCTATTGGTTTGATTAATTGTAGTAGTTGGTGCCCGCTCCCTATGCTGTTTTTGTATTGAAGATTAATAGTTGGTATTATACCCAATTTAGATACGGACGGATCGCAGTAGGTCCTCTGTCTTTACAAGATTTCGGCATCTATCTATAAAGTGCTGTTATCTATTAAAGGCATACACTTATCGGAGGGTGAAATAGAAGGGTATTTTTCTATTTAAAAATATGCATGTTTGCTTTTGTCTTTATGTCAAATAACATTATACCATGGTGGGAACTCATGAGGTGATGGTCCCGTAATTAATAATGTTAATAATATCTAGACATTATGCGTTCCGAAGAGTGAAAACTGTAATTTAAACGTTTGAGTGTAAAAGCTTTATAAAATTGTTATAATATTCAGATATAATGATTAAATTATAAAACATGTAGTGGTTGAGAATATAAATGTTAAAAATGACATAAAGATATTAAAATATAATACTTAAAATGAAGGACATATGATGATTTTATTAAAATGTAGGGCATATATTCGTTGTGCAATGAGGAGGGAGGATCTATGGTAAAATAATAGTAAAGTGTTGCAGGAACTATGACAGGTGGATGGGAGCAGGAGTTATATTTCAATTATGTGGTGCATGTAGCATACTCCTGAACCCATAGTGGATAAAATGTGGAGTTTCCTGGTAGGATGTAGTCAACTTTCATAGGTCTGTATATCTGTTATTTATGTTTAAAAATTAGATATAAAACAGTTAAGATCAATGTCTACATTCAGGCCCCCAGGTGCTAGGCTTCCTAATTTATATATCCACATTGTTTCATTCTGGGAAATGAATTGTTTTTTGTTGTTCCCTCTCCAGTGTGAATTTACTTTGTCTATTCCATAAAATTTCATCAATGTTGGATCTTTATTATGTTTTTCTTTAAAATGTTTTGATAGACTGTGCTTTGGAAAGCCTTTTTTGATATTTCGGATATGTTCACTAATTCTCTTGTGTAGGGGTCTGGTGGTCCTCCCGACATATAGTATCCGACATGGGCACTCGATGATATATGTAACATGAGAAGTGTTACATGTTATGAGTGATTTTATATCATGTTGAGTTCCATATGTATACGATTTGAATTTATTTATTCTTCTAGGTTGATCCTTTACAATCCTGCATGGTTGGCATCTTTGGCATCTGTAGAAGCCTTTTAATTCTTTAAATATCTTTATTTCTCTGGGTGGGTCTATTACGTTGTGAACCAAATGATTTCTTAGTGTTGGAGCCTTTCTGTAGATGAATTTGGGTTTTTTGGGAAGTATTTTTCTGAGATGGTTGTCTGTGGTTAAAATAGGCCAATATTTCTTTATTATTCTTTCCATTTCCTTATATTCTTTATTAAAACCCGTAATGAAGGCTAGATCATAGTCTTTGTTTTTCTTTTTAGTGTTTAGTAGAGTTGTCCTGTCTAGCTGTGCTACTAATTCTTTTGTCTTCTTCGAGGTGGGTATGTGGTAGCCTTTTTCTCCAAATTTGTTGATGATGTAATCTGCCTGTGTGTGGTAGTCTTCCAATTTATGGCAATTTCTTCTCAAACGCATCAACTGACCTTTGGGAATATTGTGTTTCCAATGTGGGTGGTGGCAACTGTTAATGGGGATATACCCATTTTTATCAGTTGGTTTGAAGAAGGTTTTGGTACATAGGGATCCTGTTGTGTTCTCTACCATGAGGTCCAGATACTCGATTTTGTTTTTGTCAAATTTTCCCGTAAATTTTAGTCCATAGGGGTTGTTGTTAATATTTTCCATGAATGTTTCTAGTGATTCTTCCGTACCTTCCCATATTATGAATACATCATCTATGTATCTTCTGTACAATTGGAGTTCCGGGTAGTTTTTGCTGTAAATATGTTCTTCTTCCCATAAATCCATAAATAAATTTGCTACGCTTGGTGCGTAACGTGCGCCCATCGCGACTTCTTTAGTTTGTACATAATATTCTTTCCCATACTAAAAATAGTTTGACTCCATACACAGCTTGAGTCCTTCCAGTATGTAGTTGATTTGGGTTTGTTTAAGGTCAGTCCGTTCATGTAGGGCTTTCTCTACTCCTTCTAATCCGTCCGTTTGATTTATGCTGGTGTATAGTGCATTAACGTCTATTGTGGCCAATAGGTTGTTGTGTTTGATCTGTTTATTTTGTAACTCATTAACTAGCTGGAGGCTATCCCTGAGGTAGGATCTGCCTTTCTTCACGAGGGGTTTCAGAAACTGATCCAGATATTCCCCTAGTCTTGCAAATATGGATTCTATGCCGTTAACAATCGGTCGTCCCGGTGGTTTGTCCATTCTTTTATGTATCTTGGGGACGTAGTAGATAATTGGAGTTTCGCTTGCTTCTGGTATTAAGTATTTGGCTTCTTTCTTATTTAAGATGCCTCTTTCTTTCCCTTTCTTTACAAATGCTTTTCATTTTTTCAGAAATTTTTTCTTGGGGTTGCTTGGTAATTTTCTGTATGTGCCAGGAACTCTAAGTAGATTCTCCATTTCTATTAGGTAATCTTTTTTGTCTAAAATAACCACTCCTCCTCCTTTATCAGCTGGTCTGATTACTATCTCTTTCTTCTTGCTTATAGATTCGATCTTATACCAGATGTGTGTAGTATTTTTCTTATTTGCTCCTATTTTCTTTATTTAACAGAAGAAGTCTTCAATCAGGAAAGAGTTAACAACACTAATGATATTACTGAACTTTTCAAATTACTAAAACACACCCTAGAGAAACAATTAAGGGTGTGGTGGGATATAGCAACACTGGAAATGTACATAAAAGATAGCATGACCCCCAGACGCCTCAGATGGGACTTACATCCCAATGATGGCCTGGATGAGGGTCCACTCATGGAAGATTGGTTTAAATTCTTTAATGGATGTGAAAGGGAACTATTACATACCATTATAAAAAGAAGGCAATACAAACTGAGACTAATTGAGGAAAAGATTAAGGAAATTAAGACCAACATGACACCGTACATTAGCCAAAAGGATTACCAGGATAAAGGAAAAGAGTTACAGGAACATATTAAGAAATATGATATGAAAATATTTTGGAAAAAAAAAAGAAAATACAGCTAAAAAAAAAAATACTTTTTCCCGGGACGTCATGGATTACACCAATAGGAGGGTGTACAAGTGGCACAAGATACAATGGAATACCAGGAGGACGTGGGAGATATATCCTCTATAGAAGACTCGGAAGAGGAGACCACCAACCAGAGAATTCCACAAACCCCAAGACCCCCCACAAATCTGAAGGCTGGAAATAATAACACCAGGAATAGAACAACACGGGAACCTCGAGGGAGGGAAAGATCACCTGAGACACCCAAATACCAGGTGACTACCAGCAACAGATATTCACCCCTCAGAGATAGACAGCCATATACACCAAGACCCTATAATAGAGATTGGGAACATGAGGATTTTCGCGGGGGATGGAGAGACAGACCCCCAGGCAGATGGCACCAGTCCGAACACCCTACAACAAGGGGATGGGGGAAACCAGCACCTCATTGGCACCAAACAAGAAGACCTCAGTACAGAGCAGAAGAAAGAACACCAAGGAATCCTCCACAACAATGGAACCAACCAGGAAGACCATGGTATCAAGTGACATACAGAGGGGGAGGAAGAACACCGAGAAGATATCAAGAACCCACCAGGGATGGGAGGCCATTCAGAGAACAACAACCAAGGGATTACCCAAGGACACCACAAGAGGGAGACAGAAGACCCCATCAATACCAGACAACAGAGAGAACCTACACCCCAAAACATACCACCCGAGAAAACGGAAGAGAGGAAAACGGGGAGGAAAGAAAAGGCAAAAGAAGGAGAGTGTACTAGGAAAGGGCATATTTAATCTCAGCAGTGCAGAATTCACCAAGGAGGAACTAGAAGTACTAGATTTGGGTCTGAAATACGCCCCAAGTAAATCGTTTAATGAATTCGAGGCATATATTGACCTACAGAAATTTGTGAGGAAAGTCAATTTGAAAAAATTCTTCCAGACACAGAACAAGAGAACAGAAGAGGATATGAATGAATATATGCACACACAACTTAGAAACAACTCCACCTTCAACCCTAAAACCCAAGGAGGAGACTGCCTGGGAGCATTTAAAAGAATGGTGGAAGGAGACCTCAAGAAAATAAAGAAAATAGGAGGAAATAAGAAAAATACTACACACATCTGGAATAAGATCAAATCTATAACCAAGAAGAAAGAGATAGTAATCAGACCAGCTGATAAAGGAGGAGGAGTGGTTATTTTAGACAAAAAAGATTACCTAATAGAAATGGAGAATCTACTTAGAGTTCCTGGCACATACAGAAAATTACCAAGCAACCCCAAGAAAAAATTTCTGAAAAAATTAAAAGCATTTGTAAAGAAAGGGAAAGAAAGAGGCATCTTAAATAAGAAAGAAGCCAAATATTTAATACCAGAAGCAAGCATAAATCCAATTATCTACTATGTCCCCAAGATACATAAAAGAATGGACAAACCACCGGGACGACCGATTGTTAACGGCATAGAATCCATATTTGCAAGACTAGGGGAATATCTGGATCAGTTTCTGAAACCCCTCGTGAAGAAAGGCAGATCCTACCTCAGGGATAGCCTCCAGCTAGTTAATGAGTTACCAAATAAACAGATCAAACACAACAACCTATTGGCCACAATAGACGTTAATGCATTATATGAAAACAGAGAATTCCCGCGCTAAGGATATAAGGGTAGAGAATATGTTTATAGGAAAAAGCTGCCCTCCTGGATTTTCAATGAAGAAAAATCTTGTGTAAGTATCTTATAATAACAGGATGGTGGCGCTATTTCCTAGATTGTTTATATATCCTCTGTTATGCTGTTAATATGTAGTCAATAAATTAATCAGAATCAGAAACCCATAATAGGTGTATAAAAACCATAAAACTTGTACGGGCTCTGATGTAAGAAATATGTATATATATCAGAATAAAATATAAATTATCGAATATTGTGCCACTAATAATTCAATTGTGAATAATATAAGGTAAAATATAATCATTAAGAACAGTAAACCATGTGCAAAAATGCATATAAAAGGTGATATGACATCCAAAACAAAATAAAATAAAATTCCAGCAGAGTGTGAAAGATAATAAAGGAATTATTTTTTTGGTGACAGTCTATATTTGAATCATGCTGCAAGACTCTTGATCGAAACAGTTGTGATTCTTGCTGTTAGTGCAGTAATCTTTAAAGTGATCCGGTGACTTCTGTTGAATAAATTCGTGACTCCAAAATCTGTGCTCCCCACAGGTGTCCCCACTCACCAGAAAGAGGTACCCCTGCAGGGGTGGCCCGCCTGTGCTGTATCTTTACCCCGGTCAGCTCGGGTCTTGGACAGCCTGGGCGTCCCGTTCTCTCCTCTCCTCGGTTCTGGTGTATCAATCCTCCAGTGTTCAGGGGTGTGAGTAAAAAATAAAATAAAAGTGCCAAATAGTGTAATTCCGTAAAAAAGAGTATTTATTTAATTTGTGCGGTTAAAAACATATAGGCAGGAATATAGTCCGGGAGGTACAATATTGCACTCGTAAAATAGGAGTAGTAAGGGTAAAAAATATATAAATGTTTGGCAGCGCGGCTGCCGTGTTGAGGAAGGGACGTCTCCCTTCCTCTTCCTGTGGCTTGCGTTCCAACGAACCGCTTCCGACGACGTCCAATGACGAAACGCGTTAGGCGGGGCCAACACTACGCACGCACGCTCTGATGTAATTTCCGAGATTTTCTGGCTAGCGGTTTTGTTCGTTGGAACGCAAGCCACAGGAAGAGGAAGGGAGACGTCCCTTCCTCAACACGGCAGCCGCGCTGCCAAACATTTATGTATTTTTTTAGCCTTACTACTCCTATTTTACGAGTGCAATATTGTACCTCCCGGACTATATTCCTGCCTATATGTTTTTAACCGCACAAATTAAATAAATACTCTTTTTTACAGAATTACACTATTTGGCACTTTTATTTTATTTTTTACTCACACCCCTGAACACTGGAGGATTGATACACCAGAACCGAGGAGAGGAGAGAACGGGACGCCCAGGCTGTCCAAGACCCGAGCTGACCGGGGTAAAGATACAGCACAGGCGGGCCACCCCTGCAGGGGTACCTCTTTCTGGTGAGTGGGGACACCTGTGGGGAGCACGGATTTTGGAGTCACGAATTTATTCAACAGAAGTCACCGGATCACTTTAAAGATTACTGCACTAACAGCAAGAATCACAACTGTTTCAGATAAAGAGTCTTGCAGCATGATTCAAATATAGACTGTCACCGAAAAAATAATTCCTTTATTATCTTTCACACTCTGCTGGAATTTTATTTTATTTTGTTTTGGATGTCATATCACCTTTTATATGCATTTTTGCACATGGTTTACTGTTCTTAATGATTATATTTTACCTTATATTATTCACGATTGAATTATTAGCGGCACAATATTCGATAATTTATATTTTATTCTGATATATATACATATTTCTTACATCAGAGCCCGTACAAGTTTTATGGTTTTTATACACCTATTATGGGTTTCTGATTCTGATCAATTTATTGACTACATATTAACAGCATAACAGAGGATATATAAACAATCTAGGAAATAGCACCACCATCCTGTTATTATAAGATACTTACACAAGTTAATGCATTATACACCAGCATAAATCAAACGGACGGATTAGAAGGAGTAGAGAAAGCCGTACATGAACGGACTGACCTTAAACAAACCCAAATCAACTACATACTGGAAGGACTCAAGCTGTGTATGGAGTCAAACTATTTTTGGTATGGGAAAGAATATTATGTACAAACTAAAGGAGTCGCGTTGGGCGCACGTTACGCACCAAGCGTAGCAAATTTATTTATGGATTTATGGGAAGAAGAACATATTTACAGCAAAAACTACCCGGAACTCCAATTGTACAGAAGATACATAGATGCTGTATTCATAATATGGGAAGGTACGGAAGAATCACTAGAAACATTCATGGAAAGTATTAACAACAACCCCTATGGACTAAAATTTACGGGAAATTTTGACAAAAACAAAATCGAGTATCTGGACCTCATGATAGAGAACACAACAAGATCCCTATGTACCAAAACCTTCTTCAAACCAACTGATAAAAACGGGTATATCCCCATTAACAGTTGCCACCACCCACATTGGAAACACAATATTCCCAAAGGTCAGTTGATGCATTTGAGAAGAAATTGCCATAAATTGGAAGACTACCACACACAGGCAGATTACATCATCAACAAATTTGGAGAAGAAGGCTACCACATACCCACCTTGAAGAAGACGAAAGAATTAGTAGCACAGCTAGACAGGACAACTCTACTAAACACTAAAAAGAAAAAGAAAAACAAAGACTATGATCTAGCCTTCATTACGGGTTTTAATAAAGAATATAAGGAAATGGAAAGAATAATAAAGAAATATTGGCCTATTTTAACCACAGACAACCATCTCAGAAAAATACTTCCTAAAAAACTCAAATTCATCTACAGAAAGGCTCCAACACTAAGAAATCATTTGGTTCACAACGTAATAGACCCACCCAGAGAAATAAAGATATTTAAAGAATTAAAAGGCTTCTACAGATGCCAAAGATGCCAACCATGCAGGATTGTAAAGGATCAACCTAGAAGAATAAATAAATTCAAATCGTATA
>BLSH010156368.1:7840-20279 GCA_018402905.1 Glandirana rugosa
ATTTCTGCCGGGACTAGTCTTCTTTTCTTTTGACACCTGGGTGCCCAGGGTCGTACCCCGGGCCAGGATTAGGAACGTGATCCGTCTTTTTCTGACTTCCGACTCTACCGGTCACCCCCCCAATATGGTCCCTCCTGTCGGGGGACCCTCCCCGACACAGACGAAAATCGACTTGACTTCAAGACGGATCAGGTGAGGATCACTTTCCACCCAATCGTTTTTTCAGGAGCAGTGATTTTAATAATTCTTAAAGTGCAACAATAAAAATGAAAAAATCCTTTAACCCCTTCAATACCGGGCACTTAGACCACTTCCCTGCCAGGCCAATTTTCAGCTTTCAGCGTTGTGGCACTTTGAATGACAATTGCGCGGTCGTGCAACGCTGTACCCAAACTACATTTTTATAATTTTTTCCCCACTAATAGAGATTTCTCTTTTGTTCATTGATGGATGCAGCATCTCTTCATTACGCCTGGAGTTATGCCACCTTTCACTAGGAGTGGACTAGGCAGAACTTCAGTTCAGCTAAAAGCAGACACAGCCCCTCCCAGGGGGCTGTCCTCCCTGGTATAACCCCCCCACTGGCCATCTCAGCCTTCAGTCTTTTTCTGCCTAGTGCAAGGATTAGGACCGGGCCCCATGCTGGGACCCGTGGGTCCACAGTTTTCTTTTCTTCTGATCAGGGCCGTCTTTAATATTGATTGAACCCTGGGCAAACATTTTCTTGCCCCCCCAATTAAATTTTGCTTTCCACCTGCTCTGAGACACACAATAAATAGCAGCTAGACTCAAAATCAGTTTACTGAATCATATCAGGCATCAATTGTGGTTGGCTGCCAGAGGCTACAGCATTTCATTACCACTTACTGACTGGTTGCTAGAGGTTACAGCACACATTACGGCTCACTGATTAGTTGCTAGAGGTTACAACTCATGATCTCTGCTTGTTGATTGGTTGCTAGAGATTGCTGCAAATCATTACTGCTCACTGATTGGTTGCTAGAGGTGACAGCACATCATCTCCTCACTGCCTGCACACCATGGACTGGGGGATGCAAAGTCGCTTTCCTGACACCACAGAAATGTGCTGCCTTTTAGCAGATACACAGCAGTGCCATCAATTGTTAATGACACCCTCACCCATCTGCTGACATGTGCTGTGGCATCATGTGATTGTTGAAAAAGGGTTAGAGACTTTCTTCCGCATTTCTAGCGCATAGAGCAGCCCATTGAAATGAATGGGCTGCCCTACACTCGACCTACATCTCTATCCACCCTGTCAGTACACGTTTGCCTCCTAATACCCCCTACTAACCTCTGCACCCCAAACCTCCCCCATCCTCTCCACTCCAACCCTCCCCCTTTAAACTCTACCTGCCTCCTCTGCTCATCTTTGCACCCATTGTCCTTACCTCTATACATCCCCTCCTTACTCACCTGTGCACCCCAAACTGTAATTCCTTCTCTGCCTACCTCTGCACACCCCACATTATCCTCCCCCCACCAATTTGCTTACCTTTGCAGAATAGGCTGATGTTAGGCTTAATGAACACAGTGGCAGGCAGGACTTTCAAGCATGCCCCTTTGTCTACCCAGTGGGTAGCATTCAGTATAGGTAATGGTGGATACGACCTCAGGGAGGCATGATATACATATGAATGCCACCTCTATTTACGTATCAATGCGGCCAGCCACCACTATTTACATATGAATGTCAGCACTATTTACATATAAATGCCTGTTATTTACATGTAAACACAGGGTCTAGCGGTGAGCCATCTTTACACAACAATAGGGCAGAGCTGGGCAGCATTAGTAGCAGCACTTCACACTGAGATATCGGGACATGGCACAGAACTAAAACTTCAAGGTACAAGGGAATTTAAACCAGGATAGTTGGCATGTATGAGGCAGCTGCTTTGGGCCCCACAAAAATGACAGGGCCCAGGGCAGCTGCCCCTTTTGCCCTGCCTTAAAGACGGCCCTGCTTCTGATGAAGACTGCAATCAAGCAGCCGGCTGGGTGACAGGCTGGATGATATAGATCCAGGGAGTCTCCCCAGCTCGGCCAACGGACCGAGCCGACCATAGCTCCACGCTGGGTCGGCCGTGTCAGGCCCCGTTCCGTGCGGGGCGGCCTGCAGGTTAAATGTTCTGCCAGCACGCTTAAGACAGGGCATCCAGGTCTGCGTCACGGATGTCGCTCAGCCGGCAGCTCCCCCTGTAGGAATAGACAGGGAGGCAGGTCTGTCTCAGGTGGGTTACCTGCTCCGCCGGTCTGGATGTGTAAGTACCCCCCATCCCTGGCCAGGGCGTGGGGAGGGGGCTGTCGGGTTTCCCCCCCATTTCCTGGGTTGTCTGGCGGTGCTTCCTCCTCCATCCCTATCCCTCCATCCTTCACCCTGATGCCCCGGCTGCCTGTGCTGCGCTGCAGGGAGGAAAAAAAAGTGTGTTTTTTTCCTTTTCCCGGGCCCTCTTCTGGGGGCCAGTTTCGCCACTGGGGGGGGCTCTGGAGGGTTTGGTCTGCATCATTTTCCTTTGGCCCGGCTGCCATTTTCTTGTAGCCAGCCGCATGTTGCATACGGCTGCCATTTTGCGGGAGTCGCCCACTCGTGTTTGGCCTCTAGTGTGCACGGCAGCCATTTTTGGTTGGTCGGCCATGCATTAAAAGCTATGACTGGAGGGGTGGGCTCCCGGAGCACTTCCTGGTCTACAAAGACATGTGGCAGCAGCAGCAGCAACGCTATTGTGCGGTTGGTGAGGCGGACTCAGCAGCTTGAGCAGCGCTTCCCCTGGGGCAGGGTGCCGGCTATGGTCGGTCCTCCTGGGTGTAACTGCAGGGGTCCCAGTCCGGTGTGCCTGGGGTGGGGGGGCGCCTACCTCCGGTGCTTAGACCCCTCTTGGGTGATGTGGGTGTCTGGTGTGGGTAGCGCAATGGCGGCTGAAGCCAGCACTTCTGCAGCGGGGACCTCCGCTGGGGCTGAGGGTGTGCTGGGTCCTCCGGTGCCTCTTGCTACACTGACTAAGGTCCTGGAGTCCTTAATTTCCCAAGCAGTGTTGGACCGTGACCACAGAGCGGACAAGAGACGGCCACCTCCTCCTTCTTCTGGGGAGGATTCAGACCTTGAGGGGGGGTCCACCAGAACGGGGACCCCCCTCGAGTTGTCGGATGGGGAGCTCCTGGATTCCTCTGATGGGAAGGAGAGCTTTCCAGGGCACACCGTTGTACATGAAAAGGCTTTGGTGGGTTCCTTAATCTCAGCTGTTCGAGAGACGCTAAAGCTGGGGACAGTGGGTGACTCGCAAGAGAGGGCTGTGGCCTTGTGTCGCATAAGCCGGTTCGCACCCCTAAGGTGTTCCCTTATGTACCTTTCTTTGATCAGTTTGTGTACAAAGAGTGGCAGTAGCCGCAGAGCTCTCTGCCTCTACCAAGACGGTTTGCTGTGCGTTATCCTTTTGAGGACTGTATGGCGCAGAAATGGGTCTCCCCCAAGGTGGACCCCCCTGTGTCCCGCCTGAGCAAGGTGACCACCATTCCGGTGGAGGGCACGCCGTCTTTTAAGGATCCGGCTGACAGGAGGGCCGAGGCAGTTGCCAAGGCCATGTTTGTCTTGACTGGGTCGGCCATGCGGCCAACGCTTGCATCGGCGCTTGTGGCACAAGCTTTGACGGAATGGGCTGTGGTGATTTGAGCGAGGCACATGTCCCGCCTGAAACGTGGAGCTGGCTGAACAGCTCAACCAGGGGCTCAGGTATCTCTGTGATGTGGCCCTGGACATAGCTCCCATACTGTCAAAACTGTCCGCCTTCACAGTAGTGATCAGGCGTGTACTCTGGTTGAAGTGCTGGTCTGGGGACCAGGCATCGACAAAGGCGCTTACTGACTTGCCCTTTCAGGGAGGACGCCTCTTCGGAGCTTCTCTGGATGAGATCATCAAGGATCTCACAGGTGGGAAGAGTACCTTTCTCCCCGAGCCTAAGAGGGGTAAGGAACCGCGTTGTAGGCCGGGCCCCTCGTTTTCTGCTCAGAAAAAGTTTTTTCGTGCCCCCCGTTCGGCAGGCAAGGTTGCTAAGCCCTCCAAGGCAGCTGCAGGAGGTCAGAAGCGACCATGGCAGCATAAGCAAGAGAAGTCGGATGAGAAGCCCTCCTCTGCATGATAGGTTGCCCCCGCCTGTCACTCGGGTGGGAGGGTTGCCTGCTGGAGTTCATGGAACAGTGGACCTCTCGCATTTCAGATTCCTGGGTGGGCGACGTGGTCTCCTCAGGGTACAAAATAGAATTCCGTACCATGCCTCCAAACACATTTTTTGCCTCCAATCTGAGGCTTCCCCCAGGGCTTCTGCGGGCAGAGTCGGCCTCAGCTCTGAGGGGCAACATAGCCATCACACTGCACATGCTGCAGGAGTTCGGATGGGTGATCAATCGGCCGAAGTTGATGTTGACTCCGTCACACTGCCTGGAGTACCTGGGTTTGACCTTGGTCAGGGCAAAAGTTTTTCTCCCTTCAGGAAAACTGCAGACACTGCAGCAGGCAGTGAGGTCTCTTCTGTCAGAGAAGTGGCCCTCTCTGAGGTTTTGCATGTGGGTCCTGGGGCTCATGGTGTCCACCTTCGAGGCGTTTCCGTATGCCCAGAGTCATAGCCGGTCCCTGCGGTGCTCGATTCTGCTGCGGTGGGACAAGTCTCCTCTATCCCTGGATCGCCTGGTCAAGTTGGACCGCTAGGCCTGGTCCTCTCTAATTTGGTGGTTAAGGGTCCTTCCTCCCCTTGGCCCATATTGACCACAAATGCTAGTCTAAGCGGCTGGGGGGGGAGTCCTGGGGTTGTTGTCAACCCAGGGTCATTGGTCTCGGGAGGAAAGTCGGCTCCCGATCAATGTGCTGGAACTTTGGGTCATCAGGCATTGCCTCTCCCATTGGTCGGGAAGGCTGCAAGGGCGCCCTGTCAGAGTCCAGTCGGACAATGCCCAAGCCGTGGAGTATGTGAACCATCAGGGCGGAACGAGAAGCTCTGCGGCAGCATTAGAGACGGCTCACATTCTGGGGTGGGCAGAGCTTCATGTGCCGGCTCTCTCCGCCATGTACATTCCGGGCATAGAAAATTGGCAAGCGGATTACCTCAGCCGACATACGTTGGATCAGGGAGAATGGTCCCTGGATCCGGGTGTATTCCGACAACTTTGCCAAAAATGGGGCACTCCAGACGTGGATCTGCTGGCATCCCGGCTCAATCAGAAGGTTCAGACCTTCGTGAGCAGAGCAAGGGATCTGCTTGTAGCTCCGTGGAGTCAGTATCGGCTCATTTATGCTTTTCCCCCTCTAAATTCATTTTCCGCATCTGTTGCGCAGGATAGAGGTGGAGGGAATTCCAACCATTCTGGTGGCTCCGGATTGGCCTTGGCATCCATGGTACGCCGACGTGGTGCGGATGGTGGTGGATGTTCCCTGGCGTCTCCCGCTTCGCGAGGACCTTCTGTCCCAGGGCCGCATCTTGCACCCTGCTTTACCCTCTCTGGCTTTGACGGCCGGGGCTATTGAATCCCAGGTCTTGAGAGATCGGGGGGTCTCCACTTCGGTGATTCCCACCATGCTCAAGGCACGTAAGTGCACTTCTAGGAAGATATACCATTGCACCTGGAAGGCGTATATCGCCTGGTGCGAAGGGGTGGAGTGGAACCCCCGTTGCTTTTCGGTGTCTTGGCTGCTAGCCTTTCTGCAGCAGGGCCTGGACCGTAAAATGGCATTGAGCACTATCAAGGGCCAGGTTTCTGCCTTGGCTATCTATTTTCAGCATCCTTTGGCGACGCATTCGTTGATTCGCACCTTTATTCAGGGGGTCCGACATGTTGCTCCCCAGGTGCGTACACCTTTGGCGCCTTGGGACCTCAATCTGGTCCTTTCTGGGCTTCAGAAGCCTCCCTTTGAAAATATCAGGGAAATTTCCTTACAACTGCTTTCGCAGAAGGTGGCTTTTCTGGTAGCCATCACTTCTGCCAGACAAGTGTCAGAGTTGGCGGCTCTGTCATGTAGGTCTCCGTATCTGGTCCTGCACAAGGATAAGGCGGTTTTACGCCTATCACCTTCCTTCTTGCCGAAGGTGGTATCTTCTTCTCACATTAACGAGGACATTGTCCTTCCTTCGCTATGTCTGTGCCTGTCCCATCCTAAGGAGATTGCCTTGCACTCCTTGGATGTGGTTAGGGCTTTGCGGTTGTACCTGGAGACCACGGCCTCTTTTCGTCATGGTGGATTGACCACGCAAGGGCTTGGTGGCCTCTTCGGCCACCATTTCTCGATGGATTCGACAGACAGTGACCCGTGCGTATGACTTGAGCCTCCCTTTCTGGTCACGGCTCACTCTACCAGGGTGATTACCACTTCCTGGGCTTTCCGACATCAAGCGTCGGTTTCTCAAGTGTGCAGAGTGGCTACATGGTCCTCAGTGCACACCTTTACTAAGTTTTACAAAGTTGATTTGTCAGCATCCTCGGATGCTGCTTTTGGCCGCAAGGTTTTGCAGGCCGCTGTGTGAGGTTTCCTCCAGATTCTTATGGAGAATTCCCCGTTGGGTGAAGTTTTGTTTTTGCATTACCCACCCCCCTTTTGACACTGCTTTGGGACATCCCCAGGCATAATGAAGAGATGCTGTATCCGTCAATGAACGAAAAAGAAAATAGGATTTTTGAGTCACCGTAAAATCCTTTTCTCATAGTTCATTGACGGATGCAGCACCCCATCCCTTTTTTTGTTGGTTCGAGCTTGCACTGCTTGTTATGGACTGAAGGGGGGTTATACCAGGGAGGACCGCCCCCTGGGAGGGACTGTGTCTGCTTTTAGCTAAACTGAAGTTCTGCCTAGTCCACTCCTAGTGAAAGGTGGCATAACCCAGGCGTAATGAAGAGATGCTGCATCCGTCAATGAACTATGAGAAAAGGATTTTACGGTGAGTGAGTTTTGGTGGGATTTGATCACCACCGGGGTTTTTATTTTTCGCCCTACAAATAAAAAAAGACGGAAAATTTTGAAAAATATTTTCCTTTTTCTTTTTTTCCATCACAAAATGTTGTAAATAATATAATTTTCTCCTTCACTGACGGGCACTGATGAGGTAGCACTGATGAGATGGCACTTATATCCAGCACTGATGGGCACTGATAGGCGGCACTGATAAGCAGTGCTGACAGGCACTGATAGGTGGCACGGATAAGTGGCACTGATGGGCACTGATAAGCGGCACTGATGGGCACTGATAGGTGGCACTGATGGGTGGCACTGATGGGTGGCACTGATGGACACTGGTGGGCACTGATGGGTACTGATGGGTGGCACTGGTTTTGCAGCAGCTATAGGAATGGCTCTGGCAAGCATCACAGATGGGCACAGTGCCATCCCTATAGGGGATTGTGTGCCCCTTACTTGGTGGTCTAGGGTGGCATCCCTGGTGTTCCCTGGGTGGCATCACTGTATGGGCTCTCTGGTGGTCCCGGTTGGCTCCCTGGTGGTCTAGGGTGGCGATCTGAGGGGGAGCTGCGCTGATAAACACTCAGCACAGTCCCCCCCATAAGGGGAGCCGCTGATCGCCTCTCCACTGCTTGCGTCTGCTGAAGTGACTAAAGGAGAAGCCAATATATGTCTCTTCCTGTTTACACTGTGATCAGCTGTGATTCGTTACGGCTGATCACATGGTAATGATCTTCTGATAGAAGCCCATTACCTAGATTGGAAATGCAGTGTATCAGACTGACCCACCACATCACCGATCGCCATGCTGCAAGGCCCTGCGGGTGCGCTGGCATGTTATCCTGAGGATGTCATATGATGCCCATTCAGGATAACTGAACCACTTCCTGGCCGTCATTCTGAATACGGCGGTAGGGAAGTGGTTAAATATCATGCATGGGGGTCTTCTTAATGTGCCTGTAGAATGTGGCATTTGTAGCATAGACAGAACATGCTACAGCAAAACTGACATTTATAAAGGAAAAAAAAAGTTAAATCCCATTTAAAACGACTCGCGATTACAATTATTTAAAAAAAAATGGCGTTGGGTCCCCGCGAAATCCATACCAGACCATTGTCCAAGCATGCAGCCTGGCAGTGTCAGGAAAAGCGGGGCAAGTGAGCACCCCCTCCTGAACCATACCATGTCACATGCCCTCAACATGGGGGGATGGGTGATCTGCGCCCCCCAACCCAAAGCACCTTGTACCCATGTTGATGGGGACAAAAGCCTCTTCCTGACAACCAAGGCCTGTGGTTGTTGGGGTCTGCAGGTGGGGGCTTATCGGAATCTGGAAGCCCTATTAAACACGGGGGCCCCCAGATCCTTCCCCCCTGTGAATTCCAGATTACGATAAGCCCCCATACACAGACTCCGACAACCAAAGCCCAGGGTTGTCAGGAAGAGGCCCTTGTCCTCATCAACATGGGGACGCATTGCTTTGGGGTGGGGATGCAGAGTCCCCCCTGCCCAAAAGCACCCCCCCATGTAGAGGGCATGTAGCCTGGTATGGTTCAGGAGGGTGGCACTCGCTCATTCCCTCCCCTTCCCTGACCTGTCGGGCTGCATGCTCAGATAAGGGTCTGGTATGGATTTTGGGGGGAACTCCATGCCATTTTTTTCTATATTTTTTTTTATTCAGCTGTCAGCGGGGAAACCCATTGACAGCTAATGACTCATCGGTTGTTAACCACTTCAAGACCGAGCCTATTTTTACACTTGGTGTTTACAAGTTAAAATCATTTTTTTTTGCTATAAAATTACTTAGAACCCCCAAACATTATATTTTTTTTCTAACACCCTAGAGAATAAAATGGCGGTCGTTGCAATACTTTATGTCACAGTGTATGTGCGCAGCGGTCTTACAAGCACAATTGTTTTGGAAAAAGTCACTTTTTTGAGTTAAAAAATAAGACAACAGTAAAGTTAGGTCAATTTTTCCGATATTGTGAGAGACGATGTTACGCTGAGTAAATTGATACCCAACATGTCACGCTTCAAAATTGCGCTCGCTCGTGGAATGGCGACAAACTTCGGCACTTAAAAATGTCCATCGGCAACGTTTAAGAATTTCTACAGGTTACCACTTTTGAGTGACAGAGGACATCTAGGGCTAGAATTATTGCTCTCACTCTAACAATCGCGGCGATGCCTCACATGTGTGGTTTGAACACTGTTTTCATATGCGGGCGAGACTTACGTATGCGTTTCCTTCCGAGTGCAAGCTCAGCGGGGACGGGGCACTTTACATTTTTTTTCTTATTTATTTTACTTTAATTTTTTTATTTTTACACTGTCCATATAACAAAAAAAATGGTTGCATTTATTCCTATTAATGTAAACATTCTTTGTAATAGAAAAAAAGCAGGACAGGACCTCTTAAATATGAGATCTGGGGGTCAAAAAGACCTCCCCTCCCCCCACATCTCATATTTACACTAAAATGCAATAAAAAAAATGTCAGTTTAAAAAAAAAAGTCTTCTTTAACCCCTTCAATACCGGGCACTTGGAACTTCCCTACCCGACCAATTTTCAGCTTTCAGTGCTGTTGCATTTTGAATGACAATTGCGAGGGCGCGCCGGCATGTTATCCTGAGGATGTCATATGACGCCCAGTCAGGATAACTCAACCACTTCCTGGCCGTCATTCTGCATACGGCGGTAGGGAAGGGGTTAAGAGCTGTGGGAGAAAGTGACGTTTGCCATTGATTCCCCCCTGCAATGATATGGAGCCGGCTGGGGGCCATCTTCCTCTCAGTCGGCATCCAGTGCAGGGGACAAAAGGATCAGATCATCTCTGCTGATACCAGCGGGTCCGGTAAGCAGTGGAGATGACCGGAGCGGGGCAGGAGGGGGCACCTCTCCCACCCCCCCAATAAAAGTGATCTTGCGGCGAATCCACCACAGTGACCACTTTTATCTCAAAGCCGGCCACCCGCAGTTTTTAGAAATACCGGGGTTCTGGTAGTGATCTGCTACCATAGCAATGGTATTCAACGGCAAAGAGCTGCTCTATAATGACAGCGGGCGGTCGTTAAGTGGTTAAGGATGTAGCGGTTGGTTTCCTGGCCCCGTTCCTTAACAACCAGCTTACACTGCATACTGATTGGGCAAAGCTTTGCTCAATCAGGGCACAGAATGCACTGTGCCGCGCTCAGTGCATTGCAGGGAGTTCATTGGGGTGAACGCTCTGCACATTGGGGTGTACAGAGAATGGCTGAACAGGCAAATGGTAACCCTGAACTCAATGCTCGGGCCGAACCTTTCACCCATCCCTAGTCACAGTCTATTAACTTCCATATTATTATCCAGCATTGAATTCCCTTCTGAATGGATATAAATATGTGGGGGATGGGATGTCTACCTGACCTAGGAGGGGTAATGTGTCCCATTGGCTCCACATATCATCTAATATTGGGGTGATTGGACATAAAACATTGCTTGTTATTGGATAGCAGTAAATCTCTCCTTATTTTGGCTGTACTGTTATTATTTCATGAGTTATGAAATACACTGAAGTTATTGATTCTAGCAGGGAAGAGAGACATCTCTCCCATCCCACCAGGGAACATGGGACTGCAGCTGACCATAGAGATAACTGAGGAACAGAACATCCCGATCATCTCTATGGTCTAAGAAACCGGAAGTGACAAGTATTTCATCATTTCCGGGTTCACCCGTTGAAAACATTTCATTACCGGTTTGGAAAAAGCATCGGAACATAACGATCTTGGTTTCATCCAATGATTTTAAGGTCAAAGGAGATCTGGGATTCATGCTGGAGAGACAGTGGAAAGGAGCAAGCAGAGACAATGAGTAGATCAGCACGGTGCAGAGACAGTGAGTAGATCAGCACAGTGCAGAGACAGTGAGTAGATCAGCACAGTGCAGAGACAGTGAGTAGATCAGCACGGTGCAGAGACAGTAAGTATATCAGCATGGTGCAGAGACAGTGAGTAGATCAGCACTGAGCAGAGACAGTGAGTAGATCAGCATGGTGCAGAGACAGTGAGTAGATCAGCACGATGCAGAGACAGTGAGTAGATCAGCATGGTGCAGAGACAATGAGTAGATCAGCACTGAGCAGAGACAGTGAGTAGATCAGCATGGTGCAGAGACAGTGAGTAGATCAGCACGGTGCAGAGACAGTGAGTAGATCAGCATGGTGCAGAGACAGTGAGTAGATCAGCACGGTGCAGAGACAGTGAGTAGAACAGCACGGTGCAGAGACAGTGAGTAGATCAGCACGGTGCAGAGACAGTGAGTAGATCAGCATGGTGCAGGAACAGACAAAGGAAGAGACTGGCAGCTGTAGCAGAGTTCTCTTGAAGACAGCGGGGTGCCAAATCTTCATCCAACCCTGCCCTGGGAGATCTCCATGTGTCAGTTGGGCAGGACTGGGGCAGACAGCCAATCAGGAGAACTGGGAAGGAAAAGAGCCAGGTGTGGCTGGTGGCAGCTGAAAGGGTTAATGATGTCTCAATGCTCTTCCTATTCTGTATTTCCCTATTATTTCTATTATCTGAGTGTGACTTGCTTTGTGTTTACTTGCTAAAGATGTTTTGTCTAATAGATGAATCTGGCTGGTTTATTAGGAGATTCTGTTCGGCATGCACATAGATACATAGGGACATGCGTTATCCCTTGTTTTCTGCTAGAGCACTATGACTTGGAAATATTGCTGGAATGGATCTCATGAGGTTTTATCTCTTGGGCAGAATATTTGCACCCCTTTGGTTTTGCATAAAAGCCAGGGATATTTCCCGGATTAAACTGAACTCCATCCCGTGTGTAAATCTCTGTTTCCAGAATTTTCTGAGTGGGGGGTCATCCAGCTGTGCGGTTCAAGGCCCCTTTTTACAGCCAGGTGGGTGAGTATTTCTGCAGGAAAGTGGAACTGGGATCAGAGGCCACAGGAAGGCAGAAGGAAGTGTTTGCTGATCACTCCATTGTGCTGCTGTGGTAAAGAGGTGGGGGGTTCCCTCCTGTAATGGGCCTGTGCTGAACTAAGACTGTGACTTCCCTCAGGAGTGATCAGCAGGAGCCGTACATAGAGGAGCCAAGAGTGTGCAGGAGGAGGAGCCAAAAGTGTGCAGGAGGAGCCGAAAGTGTGCAGGAGGAGGAGCCGAGAGTGTGCAGGAGGAGCCAAGAGTGTGCAGGAGGAGGAGCCAAGAGTGTGCAGGAGAAACCAAGAGTGTGAAGGAGGAGGAGCCAAGAGTGTGCAGGATGAGCCAGGAGTGTGCAGGAGGAGCCAAGAGTGTGCAGGAGGAGCTGAGAGTGTGCAGGAGGAACCAAGAGTGTGCAGGAGGAGGAGCCGAGAGTGTGTGGGAGGAGCCAATAGTGTGCAGGAGGAACCGAGAGTGTGCAGGCAGAGGAGCCAAGAGTGTGCAGGAGGAACAAAGAGTGTGCAGGAGGAGGAGCCGAGAGTATGTAGGAGGAG
>BLSH010156368.1:22863-35404 GCA_018402905.1 Glandirana rugosa
AAAATGTAAAAAATGTATAAAATAAAATATATATAAAAAAAATATACTTGGTGAGAATTGATTACTGAGTGATAATAATATAATTCATATAAAAAAAATATATATAAAATAAAATATGTAAAAAATGTAAAAAAGAGATTTATGTAAAAAACCGGGAATGCGGTAAATTCATCAATTATATATAAATGAAATTAAGGTGCAGATATTGTGTCAATAAAATGCAAAAACACCAAACATGTGCATATAAAACAGTGCAAATAAGTGAAAGTGCAAGCAGTGCAACGCTGTATCAGAATTTTAGAATTTCAAACCTCACAGGTATGTTTACAGGGATTTTTTTGAGCCAACTCCTGTAAATGAAGGTCTGCTCAGACCGAGATCGCCAAGTCAGCTCTCCCGTGGACCTGTTTCCTTACTTGCGCTCCGTCACGAAAGGAACCCCTCTCGGTCACTCCCTCGTGTCAAGGCAGATCCACATATAACAAAGAGGAGACTCCAATGTAAAAGTAATCAGAGGCAGCAATTGCTGCAAAGTAGTATAGACTCACGGTTAGGCTTTGAGAAAGTCTCCTAGCGGAAGTCAGACAGGTGGATCGTATGAGGCTTTCTGTGTTCCACCAGTCTCAAGCCGGAAGTACGTAATGACGCTCACTGGCTCCGCCTTACGCGTTTCGTCATATCGACGTCATCGGAGGCGGCGCCATATCCTAGTACCATCCGGCTATTTATACAAGGTGATAACCCAGCCGGCCCCTTTTTTCAGCCAATCGGTCGGATGCTTTTTTGCATCCAATCCTTAGTCCTCTATCATCATCCTTCCTTACAAGTATGTGATTCCCATTTTGAAAAAAACTTTTATTAACTCGTTATATGTTAAAAAACCACAACTAATAAAAAAACTGCAAATCTTAAAAATATTCATTTAAAACAGGGACCCATATGTAAAAATTGTAGTGTGAAAAGTAAAAAATGTGTGTATATTTAAATGTGTATATGTCTTTGAAACGAGGGGTTGATAAGAAAAAAAGGGCCAAGTCCGTGATGAATTCTGTGAGCCCTTGTGTGTTGTTATGTCAATGTGTATATATAAAGTAAAGGTGATAAGAATATAAAAAGCATAAAAAATGGAAATAGGAGTGAGAATATATATACACATTGACATAACAACACACAAGGGCTCACAGAATTCATCACGGACTTGGCCCTTTTTTTCTTATCAACCCCTCGTTTCAAAGACATATACACATTTAAATATACACACATTTTTTACTTTTCACACTACAATTTTTACATATGGGTTGCTGTTTTAAATGAATATTTTTAAGATTTGCAGTTTTTTATTAGTGGTGGTTTTTTAACATATAACGAGTTAATAAAAGTTTTTTTCAAAATGGGAATCACATACTTGTAAGGAAGGATGATGATAGAGGACTAAGGATTGGATGCAAAAAAGCATCCGACCGATTGGCTGAAAAAAGGGGCCGGCTGGGTTATCACCTTGTATAAATAGCCGGATGGTACTAGGATATGGTGCCGCCTCCGATGACGTCGATATGACGAAACGCGTAAGGCGGAGCCAGTGAGCGTCATTATGTACTTCCGGCTTGAGACTGGTGGAACACAGAAAGCCTCATATGATCCACCTGTCTGACTTCCGCTAGGAGACTTTTTCAAAGCCTAACCGTGAGTCTATACTACTTTGCAGCAATTGCTGCCTCTGATTACTTTTACATTGGAGTCTCTTCTTTGTTATATGTGGATCTGCCTTGACACGAGGGAGTGACCGAGAGGGGTTCCTTTCGTGACGGAGCGCAAGTAAGGAAACAGGTCCACGGGAGAGCTGACTTGGCGATCCCGGTCTGAGCAGACCTTCATTTACAGGAGTTGGCTCAAAAAAATCCCTGTAAACATACCTGTGAGGTTTGAAATTCTAAAATTCTGATACAGCGTTGCACTACTTGCACTTTCACTTATTTGCACTGTTTTATATGCACATGTTTGGTGTTTTTGCATTTTATTGACACAATATCTGCACCTTAATTTCATTTATATATAATTGATGAATTTACTGCATTCCCGGTTTTTTACATAAATCTCTTTTTTACATTTTTTACATATTTTATTTTATATATATATTTTATATGAATTATATTATTAGCACTCAGTAATCAATTCTCACCAACCCATCCTGCTTTATAACACAAAACACAGACAGCGCCAAGCTCACTTCTTTTATCAGATTTTTTATACACCTGACACCCTAGGGGTGTCTTAGTGAGGGCAGCAGTCTTCTGATTTTTACCATCAGTTTTTACCATCTGATTTTACCACTTTATCAGACTGTAGTGTTGGGCAGCGCCACACCACACCTTTTCATACATTGATCACTCAAGATACACCCCTTCAGGGTGTTCCACAGTGGGGGCAGCAGCCATTCGGAACACACAGCCATAGAAGCGAAAAGTTTGAAAAAGGTTTTTTTGAGTGCTTTTTAAGAACTGGTCCCAAAAGAACAGTGAACTATGGATATCTTCAGGTACATGCACAATAGAGTTATAGACCTAGAAGAAGTATTCAATCAAGAAAATGTGGTGCAGGACCACGATATGGAGAGTTTGTTTAAACAGCTCAAACACAGTATGGAAAAACAATTAAGGGTGTGGTGGGACATTTCCACCCTGGAGATGTACATTTCAGAAAAAATGGCACCCAGAAGGCTGAGATGGAACCTTTCCCCCAACGACAGTATAGGGGATAAAAGTCTAATGGAAGAATGGTACCGGTTTTTTAATACTAAGGAAAATGAACTCCTAAGCATGATAGTAAAGAGGAGACAATTCAAACTAAAAAATATTGAAAGCCTAATTTTACAGATTAAGGAGAAATTAATACCCTTTAACAATACAAATGAATATAAGGAAAGGGAGAAAAGTTTACAGGAAGGCATACAAAAATATGACAGAGAAATCCAATTGAAGAAACAAAAGAAATTCAGAAGAGACGTTCTGGATTATAAAAAACAGAAAGTATACGGTTGGCAGGCGGAAGAAGAATATGGGGACATGGCGGACACGGAGATGGATGTTGTCCCCAGTTCCAGGGAAACATCTGTGGATCTAGATGAATCTGAAATAAGTTGGACACCAATAAGAACACCTGCTGGTAGGACACCGAGACCAACACCAAGGAATAATAACCCAAGAACCCCTACTCACAACCCGAGGGACTATAGACATGAAAACCCTGGGGGACACCAAAGACCCGAGTTCAGAACCCCAAGAAACCCCAGGAGACCCGTGGAGACCTATAATAGGTATTCCCCCTACAGTACCAGGATGATGAACACAGAGGATACCAGGGTAGGGGTTTTTTCGAAGGGGATACCATACAAGACCCCCGAGACCCAGAGGATATTTCGGACCACCGAGATTCCAGAATTGGGGCCCACCCAGGGATCTGAGAACACACAATGGAGGATACCGAGAACGACCCCCACCGAACCAAAGAGAGGTGAATTGGAGACCCCAGAGAGGATGGAGAGAAGAACCGGAACCTCCCATGAGACACCAGGGATGGGAAGAAAGAAACGACCAAGGGGGAAACGAGGTGGAAAGAAAAAAACGAAGAAGAGAATACTAGGAAAGGGGATCTTCAACCTAAGCAGAACCATTTTTACGGATGAGGAAATGGCTATTTTGGATTTAGGCTTGAAGTTTGCTCCAGACAAAAACATGGACAAGTTCGAAGTATATGTGGATCTACAAAAATTTATAAGGAAGCTTAATATTAAAAAGTTCTTTGCTGCCAAACCAAACACAAGAAAAAAGGTGAATGAAGGAGGATATGCTCACACAAGTTTAAGAAACAAGTCCACTTTTAATCCCAAGAATTCAGGAAATGAATGTTTGGAGGTTTTTAAACGAATGGTAGAAGAAGATATTAAGAAAATGAAGACCAAAAGTTCAAAGGGCAAGAAAGTGTGGGAAGCAATAAAAGCTCTGGAGAAAAAGAAGGATATTGTTATCCGACCAGCGGATAAAGGAGGAGGAGTGGTAATCCTGGATAAAAAGGATTACGAAATAGAATTGAAGAGACTGATGGAGACGGAGAACACATATAAGAAATTGAAACGAAATCCAAAAAAGACTCTGGAGAAAAAACTGAAGGAATATGTTGAAAAAGGAAGAAGGAGAGAACTCATGAATAAGAAGGAAGCAAAATATCTGATACCAAAATCAATGAAGACCCCGGTTATATACTACCTGCCTAAAATTCACAAAAATCAGGAAAAAACACCGGGGAGACCCATTGTGAGTGGGATTGATTCCCTCCTTTCAAGGTTGGGTGAATATTTGGATGAGTTCCTCAGACCCATAGTACAGAAAACCCCATCATACCTACAGGATGGGAGGCAACTAATTAATGAGCTCAAAGACCTGAAGGTGGAAGAACATGAGTTTATGGTAACCATAGATGTGAAATCGTTGTATACGAATATTATACAGAAAGATGGCCTTAAGGGTGCTGAATGGGCTCTGAACAAATACACAGAAATGAAACAGGATCAGATCAACTATCTACTGGAATTCCTGGATTTTGCTATGAATAATAATTATTTTTGGTACGAGGGGGATTTTTACGCTCAGACAAAAGGGGTCGCTATGGGGAAAAAATACGCCCCAAGCGTTGCAAATCTATTCATGAGCAAATGGGAAGAAGATTTGTTTCAGAGAACAAGAACGGAGATGAAATTTTACAGGAGATACATCGATGACATTTTTATGATATGGAGCGGTACAGAAGAGTCCCTAAAGAAATTCCTGGAAGATATAAATCATAACAGATATGGCATAAAGTTCACCGGGGACTGGAACAAGGAATTGGTAAACTACCTGGATCTCCAAATTTTTAAAAATAATAACCGACTGGACACAAGGACTTTTTTTAAAGAAACAGACAGAAACGGGTACATTCCCACAAGAAGCTGTCACCACCCAAAATGGATAGGCAACATGCCGAAGGGCCAACTCATGAGGATGAGGAGGAACTGCAGCTCCATTACAGATTTTGAGAGGCAAGCAGATGTACTTATAAAAAGGTTCACGGACAAAGGGTACGAGAAGAAAGAAATGGATAGACTTAAAGAACAAGTGAAAAATATGGATAGATCATCTTTACTGCATAAAAAAGAGAGGAACACGCATAATGTGGCAGAATTTGCTTTCCTGACGGGCTTTAACAGACAATACAAACAACTGGAAAATATTTTTAAAAAACACTGGCCCATTTTGAAGTCAGATAGGACACTGGGAGAACTCTTACCAAAGGGACCAAGATTTATATATAGGAGAGCTCCGAATATAAGGAACAGATTGGTGCACAATGTTGTCAATCCTCCGAGGAAGACAGACCTATTTCCTGAACTAAAAGGTTTTTTCAGATGTAGGAAGTGTCTACCATGTAGGGAAAGTAGACCACAAGAAAAGAAAAAGAACTCCTTTATATCCACTTTTACGGGGAAAGAATACAAGATCAACCAACTCATTATATGCACATCCACCCACGTTACGTATATTATAGAATGTCCCTGCCGCTACCAGTATGTGGGTAGGACCACAAGACCTCTCTGGGTACGTATAAGGGAGCACATAAACAACATAAAAAAAGGGTACCCAAAACACAGCCTTTCCAGACATTTTAAAGAAGCTCACAGGAAGGACCCCGGCGTCATGACCTTTTATGGTATAGACCACATTAGAGAATACTGGAGGGGAGGCAATAGGAAGACCAAGATTTCCCAAAATGAAACGAAGTGGATCTATCTTTTGAACTCTCTACAACCACACGGACTCAACATAGATATTGATCTGAACTGTTTCATAAATGATGAATGACCCGTTTCCTCAGATACCTGATGGTTTTATCAAAGCTTTTATCAAAGTTTTACCAAACAGAACATTATAATTAATATTTCGAAAAAAATTATTTTATGATTTTAAAATTTCCCCTCATCCAATCACGTTTCTGCTTGTTTCATATAAGAACCGTCCATCCAACACTACAATATACAGAAACGTTTAACCCGGAGTATCTAGAATTTGTGACTACATTAGAGCTTGGGAGAATATATAGAGACAATATATACAGAAAAAATCCTCCCTCCATCCATTCACGATTCCTCCTGGAAACCAGAAATAGAAGTTCCTCCTCTCCTCTCCGCTGGTTTACTTGACTGATGATTTTTTATCCAATTACCGTGGACACAACAATGTAAAATTCCAACCATTTTTGGAAACACAGTTTTTATTTTCCCCATCCAATCACATTTTTTCTCTTTTTTTCTCGTTTTTCAATTTTTCTTGTTTTATATTAAGAAGACTTTATTCCATACACAATGATGTATCCAAGGTTTTTAATACTGAGAACATATGACTAAAGAAATTATCCGTAAAAAAAAAAAAAATCTCTCCTCATCCATTCACATTTTTTCTTGGAGAACTTATCAACCTTTTTTATTTCAATATACATATATATATATATTTTTCTTCTACTTTTTTTCCTGCTTCTATTTTAGTATGTATATGCATATATATATATTTTTTGTAGTTACTGGTTTTAAAGTTACAAAAACAGGACATCTAGAATCTTATCTTTTTATTCTTCCTTTCCACATATTCTCACTCCTATTTCCATTTTTTATGCTTTTTATATTCGTATCACCTTTACTTTATATATACACATTGACATAACAACACACAAGGGCTCACAGAATTCATCGCAGCATTGGGGAACCCAAACTTCTGTGACCTCTATGGGGGTTGTGCTATACAGGCGTTTTCTTTACAAAGCAGCCACAGTCTAAGTAGAATGTTTTATGCAAAACTTCTGCAGAGAGACCACTGCTTCCACACAGAGAGTAAGGATTCTTATTGCAGCATGCTGGCAGGGGACCGGCTTTTATACTCACACTGTGGTTACTTTCTAAAGGAAAACAAATTGTAAGACGTAACATTGTGTTGTGATGTTCCTGGAATGGATGAAGCTGGTTTACACTGAAAGATCAGTCTCTGACCATTTCCTGTCCTATGTCTGCAGTCTCTGACCATCTCCTGTACTATGTCTGCAGTCTCTGACCATCTCCTGTACTATGTCTGCAGTCTCTGACCATCTCCTTTACTATGCCTGCAGTCTCTGACCATCTCTGTACTATGTCTGCAGTGTCTGACCATCTCCTGTACTATGTCTGCAGTCTCTGACCATCTCCTGTACTATGTCTGCAGTCTCTGACCATCTTCTGTACTATGTGTGCAGTCTCTGACCATATCTTGTACCATGTCTGCAGTCTCTGACCATCTCCTGTACTATGTCTGCAGTCTCTCACCATCTTCTGTACTATGTGTGCAGTCTCTGACCATCTCCTGTACTATGTCTGCAGTCTCTGACCATGTCCTGTACTATGTCTGCAGTCTCTGACCATGTCCTGTACTATGTCTGCAGTCTCTGACCATCTCCTGTATTATGTCTGCAGTCTCTGACCATCTCCTGTACTATGTCTGCAGTCTCTGACCATTTCCTGTACTATGTCTGCAGTCTCTGACCATCTTCTGTACTATGTGTGCAGTCTCTGACCATCTCCTGTACTATGTCTGCAGTCTCTGACCATCTCCTGTACTATGTCTGCAGTCTCTGACCATATCTTGTACTATGTCTGCAGTCTCTGACCATCTCCTGTACTATGTCTGCAGTCTCTCACCATCTTCTGTACTATGTGTGCAGTCTCTGACCATCTCCTGTACTATGTCTGCAGTCTCTGACCATCTCCTGTACTATGTCTGCAGTCTCTGACCATCTCCTGTACTATGTCTGTAGTCTCTGACCTTCTCCTGTACTATGTCTGCAGTCTCTGACCATCTCCTGTACTAGGTCTGCAGTCTCTGACCATCTCCTGTACTATGTCTGCAGTCTCTGACCATATCTTGTACTATGTCTGCAGTCTCTGACCATCTCCTGTACTATGTCTGCAGTCTCTCACCATCTTCTGTACTATGTGTGCAGTCTCTGACCATCTCCTGTACTATGTCTGCAGTCTCTGACCATGTCCTGTACTATGTCTGCAGTCTCTGACCATGTCCTGTACTATGTCGGCAGTCTCTGACCATCTCCTGTACTATGTCTGCAGTCTCTGACCATCTCCTGTACTATGTCTGCAGTCTCTGACCATTTCCTGTACTATGTCTGCAGTCTCTGACCATCTTCTGTACTATGTGTGCAGTCTCTGACCATCTCCTGTACTAGGTCTGCAGTCTCTGACCATCTCCTGTACTATGTCTGCAGTCTCTGACCATATCTTGTACTATGTCTGCAGTCTCTGACCTTCTCCTGTACTATGTCTGCAGTCTCTGACCATCTCCTGTACTATGTCTGCAGTCTCTGGAATGATTTAGTGGTGAAAATGATTAGCGCCCCCAGTGGTGACTGTGGAATGTTATGTGCCCCTCCCCCTATATATTGTTCCTGGGATAGCTGGTCGCTCCCAATCTCCTGCAGACCATTGCAGGGTCGTATTCTCATGGGATTTCCCCAGGATGTGAGGAGTTCCCTCTAAAGGAGACCTCCGCCCAGTGGTTCTTGGTGGATCCTCTGGGATGAGGAGTCTCCGGAGCTGTAAATGCCCCATGCTGGGAATCCCCCAACATCTGTACGGGGGGAGGGGTGAGGATTTCCCCCCTCAGGGGAAGGATGAGATCTTCACACCCCCTCTGTGTTTCCAGCTGGAGATCCACCATTGTCCCCCATCCATCAGCAGAATTCCCACCATCCAGACCATGGAGTCCTCATAGTGAAAGAGGAAAATGAGAGCAGAGGGGAGGAGCTACCCACAGCGACCAATCAGAATTATCTGTTCCCTTTTCCTGAGAGTTGAAACCTGATTGGCTGCAATTGGAATAAGCTCCGCCCTTAAATTTTAATGAATCATCTCCTCCCAGTAGACTGAACCCCAACTTACAGCAGAGAGGTGGCTCCTCCCAGGTCAGAGGTCAGCCTGAGGGTCGGAGCCCCAATTGGGGTCACTGAAATCCCCTCCGAGGTCTCCAGATTGCTGCATTGTCAGTGTATTGGGGGTCACACTGCCATCAATGGTCACATCTAACACATGGGGGCCCCGAGCAGAAGGCACAGCACAGCTCAGCTCACAGCAACTTCAGGAGGGCTGAGCACTGCAGATCTGAATGCCCAGGGAATGGTGAGGATGGGGCAGTAAGCAGAGGACATTGTACATCCGTCTCTCCCAGATCTTCTACTATATAATGTATGGATAGAAAGACACGGAGCGGGGAGGACACTGCTAGGACTGGGGGTGGGGGTTGGATGGACTTACCTTCTACATGGATGAAGTAATAATCTCTCTGTATAATGACTCCTGTAGAGTTGTATATTTCCACATTGTATCTCCCATCATTGCCCAGAGTCACATTGGAGATGATGAGACTTCCATTCTCTGATATCCTTGTATTGGGGAAATGACTGACATCAGACGACTTACAATTCCTGTGTTCAGCTATTCTTCCCCAGAGTCCAGGAGATTTCTCATAGTACCAGTAAATCCGGTGACATCTCCATCTCTCTGTATGGTTGAGGGTGAGATGGCGTCTGATGGGGAGGAGAAGGTCAGATCCCGGCCGGGTGAATATTTCCTGAATATCCAGGAGATTTCCTGCAGAGACAGAATACAGATCCCAGTCAGGTCACAGTGGACGCTCCCCTCCCCCTCATATAACTCACATTGATGGAGAACCATCTGGAATCCATGAGACCAATGAATAAAAAACCCAACACTCTCCAAGACCTCCATGTGACCAATGTGGGTCAGACCACTGTCACCTTCACCAACTTGTGACCAATGACAGGTCCTCCTCACACTGCGCTGCCACTGATACCCAACAACGCCACTCTCAGCCTCACCCGGCACAAAGATTTCCCAGCTTGCGGGACCCAATGTAAGGGCCAGCAGACAGAGCGATCGTCGCTGGGTTTGGAGAACTCAGCAATGAACTCTTTAACCCCTTGCTGATCGGCTCACTCAGATATACGGCGGCAGGTCGGCTCTCCTGTATGAACCAACGTATCTATATGTCGCATGTATGAGAGATTGCGGGCAAGTGCATGCCCCCGGCGGTGTGGGAGAGCGCCTGCGGGTACAGCAGACTCGATGTCCACCAGCGACCCGCGATCACCTGCTACAGAGGCAGAACGGGGATCTACCAATGTAAATAAATTAGATCCCCATTCTGCCTTATGACATGGAAGATCTTCTGTTCCCAGTAATCGGGATCAGCGATCTCTGTCATGTCCCTGCCAGCCCCTCCCCCTACAGGTAGAACACACCCAGGGTACACAGTTACCCCCTTGATCGCCCCCTAGTGTTACCCCCTTCCCTGCCAGTGTCATTTATACATTGATTGCTGCATTTTATAGCACTGATCAATGTAATGATGTCACTGCTTCCCAAAAACTGTAATTTGGGGTCAGATTTGTCCACCGCAATGTCGCAGTCCCGCTAAAAATTGCAGATCGCCGCCATTACCAGCAATAAATAAAAGTCCATAAATCTATCCCATAGTTTGTAGACGCGATAACTTTTGCGCAAACAATCAATATACATTTATTGTGATTTTTTTACCAAAGATATAAGGAAGAATAAATATCGGCCTAAACTGAGGAAGAAATGTCTTTATTTATATTTATTTGGATATTTATTATAGAAAGTAAAAAAAAATTTTTTTTATCAAAATTGTCGCTCTTTTTTGTTTATAGCGCAAAAAAATAAAAACCGCAGAGGGGATCAAATACAACCAAAAGAAATCTCTGTTTGTGGGGATAAAAAGGACGCAAATTCTATTTGGGTGCAACATCACATGACCGCGCAATTGTCAGTTAAAGTGACGCAGTGCCGAATCGCAAAAAATGCTCTGGTCAGGAAGGGGGGTAAATCCTTCCGGGGATGAAGTGGTTAACCTGCCACCAACCAACCATCTTTGAATGCCTTGCAGTATAAATGCCTCAGTACTTTGATGATTAATCCCGGGGTTATAGCAGCAGCAGCTCCCAGAACCTCGCTATCATTATTTTCTGTGCATCGAATAAAAGTGATCCCAGCAGCAAATTCACCGCAGGATCACTTTTAGAGGTGGCGGGGAGGAGCCCCCCCAGCACTTTCCAGTCGTTTCCGCCCACCTGTGAAAAGGATACAGAGCTCCAGGTCCGGACCTATGCCTGATGTAAACCACGATGCCTGCCGCGGCTCGCCACCGCTCACTTAGATCCACCAAAAGTCAAACAGGCGGCACTCCATGGATGTTTATTATTCAATAAGATTGTTGCGCTAACTTAATCATCAATGTGAAAAAAATCATATTTAGATAAAGCATAAATTGACATAATATTGGGGATAAGCCCTCATATCCCATACACTGTGCAACTGTGAAAAAACATAACATAAATAGTGCATATATTGACAAAATTATTTTTCAATAAAGATTGTCCATATTCATTCAATAAATGACTGATTGAATGTGACAGTTCTTGAATTCAGTGCATATTTAGAAGGGACATCAGTCCTAGATCCAGTGCATAAAAAGAAGAAAAACTAGAGTCCACTTTTCAACCACCACCGATCACGCAGACACCTCAGTGAAAATAAAATGATGGGGGGTAAAAACCCTTACCAGAAACCCAGACCCACTATTTCTAGTACGGGTCAAGAGCGCTTGCAGATATAGCCCTCTGCAGGGTCCACAGATATGAATCTTTCTTTACTTCTAGAGGTTGGATCAGCAGGAATGGTGTGGAAAGCCAGGCTCATCGATATCGCTCAGCACATATTTAAAGAAAATAAGGGCCACATAGTGTAAAACAAATAGAAGGCATGTCCTTGACAGCTTGCGGTGTACCCTTGAGGCAAGGCTACAAGAAGCCTCAGCACAGCAATACTACATTGACACCCTCCAGGCGACGAGTCTGAGCTCCTCAGCTGTGCTGAGGGTACACCGCAAGCTGTCAAGGACATGCCTTCTATTTGTTTTACACTATGTGGCCCTTATTTTCTTTAACCACTTAAGGACCGGAAGGATTTCCAGCTTTAGGACCGGAGCCCTTTTTGCGATTCGGCGCTGCGTCGCTTTAACTGACAATTGCGCGGTCGTGCGACGTTGTACCCAAACGAAATTTGCGTCCTTTTTTTCCCACAAATAGAGCTTTCTTTTGGTGGTATTTGATCACCTCTGCGTCATTTCTGATCACCGCTATAAACAAAAGAAGAGCGACAATTTTGCAAAAAAACCCAAATTTCTTACTTTTTGCTAAAATACAAATCCAAAAAAAAAATATAAAAAAACATTTTTTTTCACCGTTTTTGGCCGATTTATATTCTTCATCATATTTGCGATAAAAAAAATCGCAATCGGCGTTTATTGATTGGTTTGCGCAAAAGTGGCCGCGTTTACGGATGATGAGAATTCATTTTTGGGGTTTTTATTTTTTT
>BLSH010156368.1:56178-78594 GCA_018402905.1 Glandirana rugosa
CCTGTCGTTTGGGTTCTTTGACTGTCGAATGAAAGAGGCCGGCCTTTCTTTAGTTTTACCGCGACTGCTAGCGTCGGCGCGCCGTGTCTCCTTAGTGATAAGCCTAGAAGGACTGCTTCTCCTTCTACCTTAGCCGTGACTAGGTGTCGTGCGAAGAGAGGGAGGTTCGGGAGGTACGAGGTCGGGCCGGTTCCGTAGTTTATCTCCTCATGAAGGGAGCGGTGAAGGGTCATTAACATCTCCTTTATTTGGGTGTCTAACACTGGCTGGTCTGAGGTGGGGAAGGCCGCGATGGGGGAAGTGTGGGCTTTGCTCTGATGTAGTGCTGAATGCAAGCCACTTACCCCCTGAGATGGGTCTTCAGCATCCAGCCTCATCCGAGCCTTGGCCGGGCTGGAGCATGGAGGGCTTGGAGGGAGAGAAGCGTGCTGTGGATCAGTGCCGATTCCATCTTCCTCTTCGTCAGGAAGATCCGAATAGTGATTCCTCTGTGCCGCGCGGCTGCGATCGTCAGCGCCATTTTGATTTCTTTCCGGCCGGAGAAAGTAAGCTGTCAGTTTCTTGGGTTTGCTGTCCCCCTGCCGTTTTCTTGACATGGCGGGGCTGTAGTAGATATCTTCTGGGTGTCGGGTGAAATCAGGGCTTGAAGAAATTTATGCCTTGTCGCTGGGAACCGTCGCTGTGGGTCTCACGGGCACCGGAGCGAGCCTCTCACACCACCATCCGCCTTGCGCGCCAGCCACGCCCCCCCCTATATGTGTTTTTAGTAGACATACCATAGCATCCGCCCCTGAAGAAGTGTTGTATACACGAAACGCGTCGGCCATTCAGGATGTGCCCTTGAGCATGTGTATCCTTGGTTTTTCACTTGAATAATGATTCTTGACATGTACTGTGTATTTACTCATGTCAATAAAATATGTTCATACGTTATACCTCATGGATTAACTGCCTCATCTAAAGTCCCAACTCCCTTCATTTTTTGCAACTGAATCAGGGATAGAGGCGTGTCTCCGGACTCGCCTCATTTAAAGTCCAAATACCCCCCTCTTATTTCATACAGTGCTCAATAGGGTTTAGGTCTGGAGACATGCTTGGCCAGTCCATCACCTTTACCCTCAGTTTCTTTAGCAAGGCAGTGGTCATCTTGGAGGTGTGTTTGGGGTTGTTATCATGTTGGAATACTGCCCTACGGCCCAGTCTCCGAAGGGAGGGGATCATGCTCTGCTTCAGTATGTCACCGTAATTGTTGGCATTCATGGTTCCCTCAATGAACTATAGCTCACCAGTGCCGGCAGCACTCATGCAGCCCCAGACCATGACACTCCCACCACCATGCTTAACTGTAGGCAGACACACTTGTTTTTGTACTCCTCACCTGGTTGCCACCACACATGCTTGCCACCATCTGACCCAAATAAGTTTATCTTGGTCTCATCAGACAACAGGACCACAGTTCCAGTAATCCATGTCCTTAGTCTGCTTGTCTTCAGCAAACTGTTTGCTGGCTTTCTTGCACACCATCTTTAGAAGAGGCTTCCTTCTGGGATGGCAGCCATGCAAACCAATTTGATGCAGTGTGCGGCGTATGGTCTGAGCACTGATAGGCTCACCCCCCCCACCCCTTCAACCTCTGCAGCAATGCTGGCAGCACTCATACGTCTAATTCCCAAAGACAACCTCTAGATATGATACTGAGCAAGGCCTGTTCTGAGTGGAACCTGTCCTGTTAAACTGCAGTATGGTCTTGGTCACTATGCTGCAGCTCAGTTTCAGGTTCTTGGCTATCTTCTTATAGCCTAGGCCATCTTTATGTAGAGAAACACTTCTTTTTTTCAGATCCTCAGAGAGTTCTTTGCCATGAGGTGCCATGTTGAACTTCCAGTGACCAGAATGAGAGAGTGAGAGCAATAACACCAAATTTAACACATCTGCTCCCCATTCACACCTGAGACCTCTTAACACTAACTAGTCACATGACACCAGGGAAGGAAAATGGCTAATTGGGCCTAATTTGGACATTTTCACATAGGGGTGTACTCACTTTTGTTGCCAGCTGTTTAGACATTAATGGCTGTGTATTGAGTTATTGTGAGGGGGCAGCAAATTTACACTGTTATACAAGCTGTACACTCACTACTTTACATTGTAGCAAAGCGTCATTTCTTCAGTGTTGTCACATGAAAAGATTTAAATAAAATATTTACAAAAATGTGAGGGGTGTACTCACTTTTGTGAGATACTGTGTGTGTGTGTGTGTGTGTGTGTGTGTGTGTGTGTGTGTGTGTGTATATATATATATATATATATATATATGATGTAACACAGCCCAGTGTGCTGGCGCCTAAAGCCTCGTACACACGGGACGCCGATCATATGTACGATAGTCGCAAATCATATGTTGCATAATGTAACTTGCATACTGACTGCACTACACGATCGTACGAGCACAGAAAGAACGTTCAGGTGCATGTAATTAGCATTCGGCCGTTCCTGACTTCTGAGCATGCGTGTTTTGCTACTTGTTGTACCAACTGCTCTGTACACACGATACAACAGTCGTATGAGCGCTTGTTGGTACGACCAAGTTTTCTAGTTTGCTCATACAACTCCCTTGTACGACCGTCGTATGTTCGGCTGTTCTAATCGCGCATACGAATGATTGATATCGTATACAACGGTCGTTAGTACGACCTGTTGTATAGGATCGTCGTCCCGTGTGTACGAGGCATAAGTGTACTGTGAAAATACTGTAAGGCTACTTTCAAACGGAGGCGTTTGAAAAACGCGCGCAAAACATCAAGCGTTATTATCGCGTTTTTAACACGTTTTTCCCGCGTTAGCGCTATAATTAGCGCTAACGCCCAGGCGTTTTTCAAGCGCTTTTCAAGCGCTAGCATTAAATAAATAGCACATTCTCATTAGAGTTGCCACCTCATCCCTTTAAACCCGAACACATATGAATTACGCAGCTTCTGAGGCTAATTTAATGCAGATAAGGCACCGAGTGAGTTTAATTAACAACTTAATCAGCCACAGAACCTGTGCAATTAGTAAGTGCTTGGTTTTAAAGGGATGAGGTGGCAACCCTAATTCTCATGCATAACATCCTGTTTACTTCCTGGTATTTTGACCTTTCGACAGCCTCTGGGCGTTTTGCTGGCGCTTTTAACGCATTTTTAAAGCGCTTTACATTCATTTCAATGTATATGGGCGTTTTTAATGCGCTCAGAATAAGCACAAAAAATCATGCTTGCAGGACTTTTTTAAACGCGGCACCAGCGTGACGCCCCAGTGTGAATCGGTACATTGAAATTAATGGGCAGCGTTTTGGAAGCGCGATTTTTAGCACAAAAACGCTAGGAAAGCGACTCAGTGTGAAAGGGGCCTTAGCATGCAAATGTTCTTCTTCCTATTAAATAAAACTGACCCAATCATCAAATTCAGCAATATTCAAAATCCTTAATAAAAATGGTTTATCTAATGTATTTCTATTGCTGTAAGCAACAAGAGCAAACGTCGTTCAGGAGCAAAGGGGTTACAAGCGATTTACTACTAATTTGGTAGAAAATTTTCTGCTAATTACATTTGATTAAGGATTTTCAGAGAGATTACGAATAACAAAAAAAAACAAAAAACGACGGCCCGTCTAATAAATCTTTCCGCTTGTGTATAAGCTTTGATATCACCAAGACATTGGCTGACATTGAAGATTCAAATTAACCTTAATTGAAATTGCTCAAGCCAAGGAAATAATACCTTTGCTTAGCCAAGCTTGAGTGAGCTGCCGGAAAAACGATCCACCCGGGGCATTGTGGGAACTCTGCTGGAGGAGACCAACTTGATAGCAATTACTGCCACGGTTTGTTCTTAATAAGCGCACCTGAAATGAAGGAACCTTTTACCGAAGTCACCACAAAGCGTAAATACTTTTCATTCTAATTAGGCATGAAGAGGAATTCATATAATATAGGACATTGGCTTACGGTGTCATCTTGCGGTATGTATGTCTTTTTTGACATTGTAAAACGCGACAAGGATACCGATTTAATTATACTTTATTGTTTTAATCAGCATGCAGAGTTGCCTTTGTACTTTTTTTTTATATACCTCTTTGAAAGCTTTTCTTCCTAAAATTACATTTTTAGTTGGTCCTCGTTCATTGTAATAAAAAAACCCCTATGAATACCTCTGTTGTAGCAGCGGCACTTCGTGCAAACAAATTAGCAGAAAAAAAGTGGTTCGGCATCATTAAGCGGAATGTATGTTGGGAATTATATGTTTTTTTGCTTGTTCGCTGGAAGACTGTTTCTGCTGGCCAATGTAAATTCTGAGCATCTGTTCTAATAATGGCTGCTAACAACTATTTGAGGTTTTATACCCAGTAGGAACCTTTTGAAGTTTTTTTTTTCCGGTTATGGAAATACAAGATGTTTAGAAAGCATTATCGCAAATATTCTTGGAAAAAGGCAAGGCAAGGTCAGTTCCAGGTAGGAGTTATTTTTAATGAAAATTGTACAATAAAATATGCAGGGTGGGGGCTGCCATTGCTGAGCTTCTTTTGGAAATGGCCCCGGCCGTCATTGTTTTTAGAATTTGTTGAACTACTGAAACAAGCATGCCGCAAGTCAGAGTGAAATCAGGAATTTTATGTTGGTTGTTGCATGCATTCTGATGATTTTAACCACTTAAGGACCGGAAAGATTTCCCATGTAAGAATGGGCTCAGACGTAGGCGTGGGCTAAGGCCTAGGATTGCTTTGCATATGGTATATCACCTACCTACTTATTATGTACTATGTATCCTTGACTGTGGAATGTTCATAATGTACTTGTATTTGTTTAACCGCTTGCCGATCGCCGATCGGCAATTGGCGGCGACAAGCTGGCTCTCCTGCGCAAATCGTCGTCATATGACGGCGGCTGCGAGATCGAGCCTAGTGAGTGCGCGCGCGCCGCCGGAGGCGCGTCCGCACGCTCACTGTGTCCGGGGAGGGCCAGGGAGCGGGTGCGGCAGATTCGATCTCCGCCGGCCACCCGCGATGCCCCCCCCCCCCGGAGTGAAAGAGCGGAGGTCCGTGTAAGTAAACACGGACCTCCGTTCTGTGAGAGGGGGAAGGGCTGTGATCACAGCCTTCCTCTACATGGAAGCTGTGATCGCTCCCCTTCCCCTGCTAGGGCAGCCCAAATACAATTAGAACACACCAAGGGAACACAGTTAACCCTTAAAGCGCCCCCTGCAAGTTAACCCCTTCACTGCCAATGGCATTTACACAGTAATCAGTGCATTTTTATAGCACTGATCGCTGTATAAATGCCAATGGTCCCAAAAAAGTGTCAAAATGGTCCGACATGTCCGCTGAAATATCGCAGTACCGCTAAAAATCGCAGATCGCCGCCATTACTAGTAAAAAATAAAAATAAAAAAAAACCCCAGAAATTAATTGTCATCATCCGTAAACGCGACCACTTTTGCGCAAACCAATCAATAAACGCCGATTGCGATTTTTTTTTTATCACAAATATGAGGAAGAATATAAATCGGCCAAAACTGATGAAAAAAATTTTTTTTATATATTTTTTTTGGATTTGTATTTTAGCAAAAAGTAAGAAATTAGTTTTTTTTTGCAAAATTGGCGCTCTTCTTTTGTTTATAGCGGCGATCAGAAATGACGCACCGGTGATCAAATACCACCAAAAGAAAGCTCTATTTGTGGGGAAAAAAGGATGCAAATTTCGTTTGGGTACAATGTCGCACGACCGCGCAATTTTCAGTTAAAGCGACGCAATGCCGAATCGCAAAAAGGGCTCTGGTCCTAAAGGGGGAAATCCTTCCGGGGCTGAAGTGGTTAATGAAAATTGTACTATAAAATATGCAGGGTGGGGGCTGCCATTGCAGAGCTTCTTTTGGTAATGGCCCAGGCCGTCATTGTTTTTAGAATTTTTTGAACTACTGAAACAAGCATGCCGCAAGTTAGAGTGAAATCAGGAATTTTATGTTGGTTGTTGCAGGTAGGAATTTTAACGCATGCATTCTGATGATTTTAACCACTTAAGGACCGGAAAGATTTCCCACGTAAGAATGGGCTCAGGCGTGTTCACAAGTGTAAGGCCTCATACACATGGACGTTTCTTAAAAAATAAACAAAACGACGTCAAGGAAAAAAAAAAAATGGCGTTTTTCGGCGTTAGTGAGCGTTGGCGTCAATAGGCATTTTTTTTTAAAAATCATCCCTCGCTATTTTTCAACCAAAAAACGCCAGTTAACGCCGGTACAATATTAGTTGGCGTTTGTTGGCGTTTTGTGGCGTCGGCGTCAAAAAATGCCAAAACGTTACAGCCTCAGAACGCACACTGGCCATGGGTTCTAGTTTCAGCTCACTAATGCCGACGCCATCTACAACTCAAAAACGTCAGCATTTTTATGGGGCCATTGACTAACATGGAGAGCTGCAAAAAATGCCAGAAAACGCCAGCGTCAAAAAACGTCCGTGTGTATGAGGCCTATGTGCCCGAGCCCGCGTGAAGTGAGTCCTGCACTGCGCCAATCACAGGCAGTGAAGCATTTCCCCGATGCGCAGCTGCAGCAATCAGGGAATGTCTCACTGCCTCTTCTTAGTGCAGTGCAGGGATCACTTCCCGGTGGGCTCGGGCACGTGCACTTGCGAACCCGCCTGGGCCCATCCTTATTGCCATGTTAGGACCAGAGCACTTTTTGCAAATCGGCACTGCGTCACTTTAACTGACAATTGTGCGGTCGTGCAACTCTGTTCCCAAACAAAATTTGCGTACTTTTTTTCCCACAAATAGAACTTTCTTTTGGTGGTATTTTATCCCCTCTGAGTCATTTCTGATCACCACTGTAAACAAAAAAGAGCAACAATTTTGCAAAAAAAAACAAACAATATTTCTTACTTTTTGCTAAAATACAAATCCAAAAAAAATATAAAAAAAACACATTTATTCATCAGTTTTGCCAAATTTATATTCCTCCTCATATTCTTGGTAAACAAAATCGTAATCTGCGTTTGATTGGTTTGCGCAAACATTACAAACCATGAGAATTAATTTCTGGCATTTTTACAATTTTTTTTTTTTACTGGTAATGGCGGCGATCTGTGATTTTTATTGGTACTGCGATATCCGGGCGGACATGTTGGACATTTTTTTACACTTTTTTGGGACCAATGACATTTATACAGCGATCAGAAATGTAGATATCCACTGATTACTGTATAAATGTCATTGGCAGTGAAAGGGTTAACCTACAGGGGGCAATCTAGGGGTTAACTGTGTTCCCTAGGCGTGTTCTAACTGTGAGGGGGCTGGGCTGCCAGGGGCACCAGAGATCTAACTGATCCCAGTGACAGGAATCAGTAGATCTCTGACATGCCACCTGTCGAACGGGGAACCGCCCTGTTTACATCAGCAGTTGCTCATTCTGGCTCTGTCACAGGCCATCGTGGGTCACCGACAGACATAAAGTTCGCCGGACCCGTGGCCCTGCTCAGGGAGCGTGTGGCGGGTATGAGCGCTCACCCCCTAGCCGTCATGCACGCAAATGATGACTATAAGCGGCGATTCGAAGGACAGAGCCACACTGTCACCGCTTATAGTTGTTACGCCGGTTGTCAAGCAGTTAAGGACCGCCCCGCGCAGATATAGTGCGGCAGGACAGCCCTCCTACGTGAAATCACACACCTGTATGTGATTTCGTGCACTGGGTCTGGGGAATGTGTGCATGCCACCAGCAACACGCTACCAATGTGATTGGACACAGCGGGAGCCAATGAGAGGGAGCCATCATCAAGTCCGCCCGGACCCACAAATCATTCTGAGTAAAGGCAGAACGGCAGTCTGTCTATGTAAACAAGGCAGATCATCGTTCTGTCAGAGGGGAAAATGGAGAGCTTGTGTTTCTGCTAAACAAAAACATGGATCTCTGTTTTTCCAGAGTGAAAGCAGCTCCTCCACAGTTAGAAAGCACCCCCTAGGCACACAGTTAACCCTTTGATTGCCCCTGATGTTAATTCCTTCCCTGCCAGTGTCATTTGTACAATGACACTGAATTTTTTGCAGCAACAATCACTGTATTGGTGTCACTGGTCCGCAAAAAGTGTCACTTAGTGTCAGATTTGCCCGCCGCAATGTCGCAGTCCGGATAAAAATCACTGATCGCTGCCATTACCAGTAAAAAAAACAAAAAACAAATAAAAATTCCATAAATATATCCCATAGTTTGTAGAGGCGATAACCTTTGCGAAACCAATCAATATACGCTTATTAGAAGACAAAAACAAACGGTGGCACTCCATGACTTTTAAAAGGTTGCTTGTAAAAGGTAGACGCGTTTCACTCAAACATGAGCTTATTCATTACAAAGAACAATGCAAAAGTATGACATTTAAATATACATAAAAATATATACGCTTATTGGGATTTTTTTCAACAAAAATATGTAGAATACAAATTGCCTAAATTGGTGAATACATTTGATTTTTTACATTTTTTTTATTTGGATGTTTTATAGCAGAAACTAAAAAATCTTGTTTTTTTTTTTTTTTTTCAAAATTGGAGGCTGTCCTCTCACTGCAGTGTCATAGAAGGGGGCGTGTCTGCAAGACAAATGCTCCCTTCTAGCCCAGCCCTCTTAACTACAAGGAAATAAATGGATTTATGTGTATAAGATTTACCCACAATCCCATGTTTTTCTCACACAGTTAAGAGGGAGAAACTGCTGCTGCTGAAAATGTACTTTTTTAACCACTTAAAGACCGCCTGCCACAGATGTACTGCAGCAGGGTGGCTCTATTGCGCAAAACACCATACTGGTACGACACTTTGTGTAATAGATACAGCGGGCGCACACAGTGCCGGTGCTAATGTGTGTGGCCGCGATGTCCGCCAGACACCCGCGATTGCTCCACAGAGAGGCAGAATGGGGATCTGCCTATGTAAACAAGGCGGATCCCCATTCTGGCAGGGGAGTAGAGAGATTGTCTGTTCCTAGTGATCAGGAACAGCAATCTCTCTGTACTCCCAGTCAGTCCATTCCCCTTACAGTTAGAAACACCTTGCTAGGGAACACTTAACTCTTTGATCGCCCCCTAGTGTTAACCCCTTCCCTGCCAGTGTCAGTTATACAGTGACAGTGCATTTTTATAGCACTGATCACTGTTTTGGTGTCACTGGTCCCCAAAAAGTGTCACTCAGGGTCAAATTTGTCCGCCGCAATATCACAGTCGTTCTAAAAATCGCTGATCGCCGCCATTACTAGTAAAAAAAAAAAAAACGAATCATTAAATATTCCATAAATATATCCCATAGTTTGTAGACGCTATAACTTTTGTGTAAACCAATCAATTTACGTTTATTGGGATTTCTTTTACCAAAATTATGTAGAAGAATACATATTGGCCTAAATTGATGAATATGTTAATTTTTTTTTTACATTTTTTTATTGGGTATGTTTTATAGCAGAAAATAAAAAAAAAATTTTTTTCAAAATTGTCTGCATTTTTTTATTTATAGCGCAAAATATAAAATTCACAGAGTTGATCAAATACCACCAAAAGAAAGCTCTATTTGTGGGAAAAAGGGACATCAATTTTATTCAGGTAGAACGTCGCACGACCGCGCAATTGTCAGTTAAAGCAACGCAGTGCCTTATCCCAAAAAATGGCCTGGTCATTTAGGGAGTAAAATGTTTCGGGGCTGAACTGGTTAAACCAGCTATTTAATAATTGACCCAAGGCCCTAAACATTTGGGTTTGGAGTCACTCCAAACTATAAAAGTTAGGTCACTATATACAGGAACGCAACATAAAAAAAAAAAAAAAAAAAAAAAAACTGAATTGTGGGCTCAACAATCCTATTTGATAAAAATAATTCAACATTTTTAAAATATTATTTTTTCAAAAGGTATCATTGAGGCCACAATTCGGGATATGTTTTTGGTGTGGATCTGTTCTGATGAGCTAAAATGTACTATTGTTCTTTATTATAAATATAGGGTTTAATTTATAAAAATTCCTCAAGCATGTGCACAGCTGTCATGAATAATCGCTGTAATGTGTCTAATATGCTTGCTTTCTTTGATTGTTAGCTCCATCTAGCGGTCATAACCCAGTATTTTCCTGAAATTAGGAAAATACTGTAATATGACCATTAGATTTAGCTGATGGTCATAGGAAATAAACATATTGAACACAGAGAGCTCCATTTACAGAATCAGATTCTATGTGGTATTTAAGGCTGCTTTCACACTGAAGTGTTTTACAGACGCTATTTAGCTAAAAATAGCGTCTGTAAAGCGCCTCAAAAGTCCCTCCAATCCACCCCAATGTGAAAGCCCTGAGTGCTTTCACACTGGGGCGGTGCGCTTGCGGGACGTTACAAGAAGTCCTGCAAGCAGCATCTTTGGGGCGGTGAGGGGATTGGTAATATACCGCTCCTCTACCGCCCCTGCCATTGAAATGAATGGCAAGCGCTTCCGAAGCGGCTGCACACCGCCTCGGTAGCGCTGGGCGCCTGCACTATTAACACTTTTAGGCCTCATACACACGGGCGTTTTTTGACGCCGGCGTCTACTGGCGTTTTTTTCTGCTCCCCATGTTAGTCAATGGCCACATAAAAAACGTCGGCGTTTTTGAGCTGTAGATGGCGTCGGCGTATCAGAGAACCCACGACCAGCGCGTTCCTTGGCTGTATCGACGTCAAAAAGCGCCGCAAAACGCCACGAGACGCCACCAGACGCCAACAAACGCCACCTAATATTGTACCGGCGTTTTCCGGCGTTTTTTGACGCCAACGTTTTTAGGTTGAAAAATAGCAGAGGAATGATTTTTTTTTTAAAAACGTCTATTGACGCCGACGCTCACTAGCGCTCAAAAACGCCAATGCATAACGCCGAAAAACGTCGACTTTTTTTCCTTGACGTCGGGCCCGACGTTTTGTTTATTATTTTATATACGCCCGTGTGTATGAGGCCTTAAAAGCACGGTGCTCCCACCCGCACAATGGAGCCATATCGCTGGTAAAACTAGTGGGGTTTTACCGCGACCGCAGCTACCGCTTCAGTGTGAAAATAGCCAAATACTGCATGTGATCCTGGCATTGTCAATTCACTACTGCTTTATGAGTTATTTTCCACATAAACCAAAAATGCCCAGCAAATACAACATAAAACAGGAGTCAATTCACAAAAAAAAAAAAATGCATACGGTTAATAAGGATAAGTAGTGTTAGCAGTGGTGGCATGCGGTCTTTAAGGAACTGGCAGTAAACAACCTGGTTGTTAAGGAGCTGGGGGCTGCCAAGTCCTTAGCTGTCAGCTGGGTTCCCTGCTGACAGTTGAATGCAGATGTAGCCATGTGTTCCCTTGGGAGTGGCTGATAGTTGTGGTTGACCTTATAGCTGCCCTCAATCACTCTATACTCACATATCCAAAGTCACTGAACAGACAGGCTCTTGTTTTTGTTTGTTTTATTTAAGGGATTTAATATGGATGGGGATGCCCAAAGAATTGGTTACAGAACCTCCTACATACACGACCGTATATACACATCTCTTCTGCAGACTATTGCTCCTTCACTTCTCTCCAGCACATCACTTAGTTTGTGACCTGAAGGGAAATTTATCAGGCTCACATAACTCCTTTCTCTTCACCGCAGCCAGCACATGGTGAGGCCTGAAAACTGCCAGCAGAGTCTCCGGACCACCCGTTACAGGTCAGGGTCTTGGACCCCTCAAAGTGTAGCTTAGTACATTGGTGCTAGCTGGCCCTTTGATGGACTACAACTCCCAGCCCATCCCTCTTCCAGGTCCCACCAACCTGCTTTCCTTGCAGTGACACTCCTTCCCCTGACTGGCTCGCGAGGCTTCACAGACTGTCCACTGTTACACTCCCAGACTGCCCTGGCCTTTCGCTTCCAGCTCCCAGGGTCTGTCACTCACTGACTGCAGTGGATTAAAGTGTTCACAGTAGCACCTCTGCTGCTCTCCTGTTCCCTTGTGCGACTCCAGGAATCACCTCCACTCCTGGCTGCACCCAAACCTCCAGGCCTCAAGGTCACCCCCCCCAGATTGGGGGCTCCCTCCCGGGTAGAGGCCTCCACGGCACCTCTGCTACATCTTCCACACTCCCCCTGCTGGCAGACAGCTGTATGTAAGGAGGCCTGCCCCCTGACAATCCAGACTGTAGATTGGTCAGGGCTTCTTGTCATACATCATGCAACAGGAAGTGACACCTCCTCATCCATCCCCCTTTTCAGAACCTTCTCTGCTCAAGGGGGAGGAAACTCCAAAGGGTGTTCCTTCCTTCTGTCTCCAGCTCCTCCCTGAGCCACTCCCCAGCTCAGATCAAAACACTCAGGCCTGCAGTTACAGTCAGGCCTGAATACATTTTGCCTCTCCTAGCAAAAACTCACAACACCTATCGCTATGGGGGGGCGTGCCAGCAATAAAAATTAAGAAACAAAATGGCGTAGGGTCCCCCCCAATCTAAACCAGGCACTTATCTGAGCATGGAGCCTGGCAGGTCAGGAAAGGAAGAGGACGGGCAAGCCCCCTTCCCCTCCTGAAGCATACCAGGCCACATGAACATGGAGGGATGGTTTGGGGCCGGGGAGTTACCCCTACTCATTTCCAAAAAAAAAAAAAAAAGTGTAGTCTTTTATTTAAAGCTCTACCGGCTACCAGTTCTTAAATAACTAAGGGGCATGGCCACCTGGTAACGTCACTTGGTGGCCCTGACATCATTGGCCTAGGGTCATGCTGGCTACAATGTACCCCACACTCATTCACATTGAGGGGCGGGCACTGGGGCCCCCTTGTTAAAGGGGGTTTCCAGATTCTGATAAGCCCACCACCCACAGATATTCACCAGCCAGTGTTAAGAGGCACTTTCCCCATCAACATGTTTTGGGGGAGGCAGAGCACCCACCTGCCCCAAGCACCACCCCATATTGAGGGCATGTGGCCTGATATGGTTCGGGGGCGGTCGCTCATCCCCTCCCTCATCCCCTCCCTCATCCCCTCCCTTTCCTGCCCACGACATTTAGGCTAGGTTCACACTGCTGCGGTGCGGGAACCCTGCGAATTCACTGCGGGTTCCCGCATCGCAGGTCTCTGAGCGGCAGTTCACACTGCCATATGCGATCTCTGGGGAGTGTCAATACAATGTTAATGACAGCCCCAAATGAGTACGCATATCGCACTGCGAACTGCAAACTCGCACGGGAATCGGATCGCATGGTGTGAACCACCATGCGATCCGATTCTGACCCTGCGAAAAAAAAGGGTCCTGTGCGAGTTTGCTCCGATTGTGATGAGAATTCAGCCATACAATCTCTATGGCTGATTTTGCATCGCACAGAGATCGCATATGGTTGACACTGCAGTGCGGTGCGAAATCATATGCGATCTCTGATCGGAGCAGTGTGAACCTAGCCTTAAAAAAAAAAATTGCTGTGGGGGTTCCCCTCAAAATCCATATCGGGCCATTCGGGATTGGGGAGGGTCCACGCCACCCCATTTTTTTTTTCTTATTTTGTATTGCTGGCATTTTATTTATTTTTTAGATTCAGCCTTCAATGGGGAACCAAGTCCTATGCTTTTCACAGCCCAAACCGCTGCTTCTTCCGGGGCAAGTATAACAAATTTAAATGCATATGAAGACATAGGCAAGAACAGCACTCCAAGTCACACCAGAGCATTAGTGGCAGAGATAGCTCCAACTCCTTGCCAACCAAACAAATGAAATGGCATCTAAAAACTAGACCACATAGGGAGGAGACCGAAGCCACAACAGATGCAACACCACCAGATGACCACATGGACCTTCCAACATGGGAAAGTTAGGTCGGAATATTTTGATTCCTATTTTTGAATATAAGTATAATACTGCTTGTCGGGAAACCAATTACAGGCAACCTATTGCCTAAATAGATGAAATCCAGCGCTAAAAGTTCCTCAAGATGGCAAGCAACCATGTGGGAAGGATAAGGCGACCGGATGAGTGCTGCCCTCCTCGGACGGGGAATCTGAAAGGTAGCAAAGAGCGAAGCTCTGAGGAAGGCGGTGCGCCCCAGAAACGCGTCAGCTTTTAGCCTGCCTTGTGCCTTCCTTTTATAATGTCTTGTGTTTTTTTTGTGAGTACCTCTCTTTTTATATTTTCATTTGGAATAAATTATTTTTGGTAATGCACTCGGTGCGTGCGCCTTCCTTTTCTCTCTCTTTTGCAACCTATTGCCTGATATGACCAGATGAGTTGACTACACAAACAGATACTGGGCTACTGTCAGGTGGAAAGATAGGGTTAACAGACATCAGGAGTAAGGGATGAACTCGGTTTCGTCTAAACTTTGTTCAAACCCATTTCATCCAAACCTGTGGGAAGCTGTCACATGATCTCATTCCTGCCTGCCCAATTAGCTGTGGCTAGGGCAGGGATGCTTGTAACATGATTGATCTAATATGGCCATATCTGGTCATTGTCATTGACCTAATATGCCCTTGTGGCCATATTACGTCAATGACATCACAGGCATCACATCATGGCTTCTTCCATAGACACAGTGGAGTAAATGAGAACTGCCACCATTTCACAGGAATTGTGTTATTTACCGGGTCACCAGGTGAAACAAAAGGAGAAAAAAAAGTCTATGAAGCCTCCTCATCCACAGATTGGTATGCTGCAATAGAATTGTTTTGAGGTTTAGAGATGCTACGAAGGAAACAAAAGAGCAGTCATTACTACAGCATATAACTGTCATATGGTGCTTATATACGGAGCTATTTAGTATACACACTCATGAACTAATCGTCATCAGGAACCCAGTGGTGAGATGATTTGAGCCTTGTGACATGGTGCATTATCCTACTGGAAGTAGCCATGGGTACACTGTAGTCCTAAAGGGATGGACATGGTCAGCAACAATACTCAGGTAGGCCGTGGTGTGTAAATGATTCTCATTTGGTACTGTAGGTCCCCGGTTCTAATCAGGGCTGCTATTTTATATTAATTCTTCAAGGTGGTAACTAGCCTGGCCAATTGATAGGGGATTTCCTGATTGTTGCCGTAAGACTGGGTTGGTGTATCCCTCTCTTCTGTCTTTGGGTGGCACTGCTGCTCTTGACACTAGAATGACAAGATCACATTGTATCCAGGTTAGGAGTGGATAGGTTGTTCCACTCAATCATTTGGGGTTTCTTTTGCCCCAGGGGCTGCTGGGAGAGGTCAGGTGATTGGAGTTCTGTGCCACCTGGATGGCTGCCTAGGTGGACGTGTGTTAAAAAGCTCCTGGCTGCTAGGCCAAAAGCCTGAGGCCTATCCGGGAGTACCTGGTTGCTAGGCAGTCTGAGGACTATCCAGGTGGGAAGCAAGCAGCGCAGGGGAGGGGTTTAGGCCTGGGGCCCAACCAAGTTGCAAGGATTCTACCGGCTGGAGAATAAAGTCGTTGTCCTAGGTGAAGGAAAGCAGTGGTCAGCAGAACCAGGCCAGAGATAAAGAGGAACTCAGTCACCACTAAGGGACATCTACTCCTGTTATCAGAGGCCGGGGGCGGTGAACAAATGGGAAAGCTTCAGCAGAGTCAAACCAGGAACCCAGCGAGACAGTGTAGGTGATGCTTGCCGAGGATTCAGCGAGTTAGCTGAAGAGCCAAGTCAGGGACCCAGCGGGACAGCGTGGGTAACACTTGGAAGACACAGTTAGTCGTGGAGGAGCTCAAGGGATCCAGCGGTGGCTAGGATCTGAAGAGTTTAGTGAGAGACTAGTAGCTCAGTGAGCCGATCTACAGTGGGATGCAGTGAGTTGTGATTTGCATTAAAATCAAAGTTGCAAGTTCAGTTACTCTAGGAGACAGCGGTCTACAAATACAGTTTGCTGCAATTCAGCTTAAAGGCCCTTGAACTGTTTATCTGTCCTCCTATTCCTATTTTTGTCTCAGAGTCTGCCCAGTGTTTTTGCACCTGCCTAAGGGTGTCCTGGCCCTAACCCCCTCTCCCCAGTTTAAGGGACAATAAATCTATTTTTGCATTCTCAAAGTGTATGGCGCCCAAATTACTCCATCTACACCACACCCGCCATGCCTAGTAACCCACACTGTGAAGAAGGATGTCAGCTCTCCCTGACTCTGGAGGTCACCATTAGACCTCTAGGGGTCGGTGCCATGGCTACAGTATTAATGGGTCCAAAGTGTAGCAATAAAATATCCCCACACTACCACCAGCCTGAATGGTTGATACAAGGCAGGATCCATGTTGTTTATGCCAAATTCTGACCCATCTATCTGAATATTGCAGCTGAAATCAAGACTCATCAATCCAATCTTCTATTGTCCAATGTTGGTGATCTTGTGCGAATTGTAGCCTCAGTTTCCTGTTCTTAGCTGACAGGAGTGGCACCCGGTGTGGTCTTCTGCTGCTGTAGCCCATCTGCTTCAAGGTTAGATGTGTTGTGCTTTCAGAGATGGTATTCTGCATCCCTTGTCTGTAACAAGTGGTTATTTGAGTTACTGTTGCCTTACTATCGTCTGGAACCAGTCTGCCCATTCTCCTCTAACCTCTGACATCAACAAGGCATTTTCCTTCACACAACAGCCGCTCACTGGATATTTTCTCTTTTTCGGACCATTCTCTGTAAACCCAAGAGTTGGCTGTGCATGAAAATACTAGCAGATCAGCAGTTTTTGAAACACTTAAGCCTCGTACACACGGGACGACGATCGTACGTACGATCGTCGCAAATCGTATGTTGGCTATTGTATGTAGCATACTGACTGCACTACACGATCGTACGTCCGCAGAAGAACGTTCAGGTGCATGTAATTATCATCCAGCCATTCCTGACTTCGGAGCATGCGTGTTTTGCACAATACAACTTTGTTGTACCAACTTCTCTGTACACACGGTACAACGGTCGTATGAGAGCTTGTTGGTACGACCAAGTTTTCTAGTCTGCTCATACAACTCCCCTGTACGACCGTCGTATGTTCGACTGTTCAAATCACGCATACGAACGATCGATTTCGCATACAACGGTCGTGAGTACGACCTGTTGTATACAACCGTCGAACTGTGTGTACGGGGCTTAAGACCAGCCCATCTGGCACCCACAAACATGCCACGTTCAAAGTCACTTAAATCCCCTTTCTTCCCCGTTCTGATTCTCGGTTTGAACTTCAGCAAGTCGTTTTCACCACGATTAGATGCCTAAATGTATTGAGTTGCTGCTATATGATTGGCTGATTAGCAATTTTGTTACCAATCAATTGAACAGGTGTACCTAATAAAGTGGCCGGTAAGTTTATAGACAGTATATAACTGTTATATGGCGCTTATATAGCTATTCAGTATATACTGCATAAATATATATATGTGTATAAATTTGCCACCACTTGAAAATAAAAAAAAGTCTGTCACTAAATCAGCTGTTTTTAAATATTAATGGTCTCTCTTATGTTTTCTTCGGTTTCAGGTTGAATTCCGAGCTGTGGAGAAAACTGCACACTAATCCCTGACACGCAGATATTTATAGGCGCATGATGTAACATTACTGACAGTCCTTATGGTCGAGAACTAATTTGTGGTTTTTGTACAAGTAAATTAATTGAAGCCAATGAGCTATAAAATCAAAGCCGAAGTCATAACATTGCGGTGAAGTTTAGCATTCAGTTTGTTTAACCCTCTCATGACTACCCTTTGCCGTAGCTTTGGGCATTCATTTTTAAAGCAGAACTCCAGCCAGTCAGGTGAATAGATATCTGAAATACATATTTGTCAACTGTTTAACCGGCCAAACTTTTTATGATTCTGTCCAGCCAGCCTTGTAATTCACACACCTAAGCTGCACTACCTAGCTAGTGGGATGATACTGTTTTTCTATATTGCAGTTTCCTATGAACATCTTAACAATTCTTAAAGTTCAGCTCTGGGCTTAGACTTGCCCACTCTTTCTCCCTTAAGCCTCGTACACGCGGGACGACGATCGTATACAACAGGTCGTACTAACGACCTTTGTATGCAATATCGATCATTCGTATGCGCGATTAGAACAGTCGAACATACAAGGGAGTTGTATGAGCAGACTAGAAAACTTGGTCGTACCAACAAGCGCTCATACGACCGTTGTATCGTGTGTACAGAGCAGTTGGGTACAACAAGTTGTATTGTGCAAAACACGCATGCTCAGAAGTCAGGAACGGCCGGATGATAATTACATGCAGCTGAACGTTCTTTCTGTGGTCGTACAATCGTGTAGTGCAGTCAGTATGCAAGTTACATTATGCAACATACGATTTGAGACGATCGTACGTACGATCGTCCCGTGTGTACGAGGCTTTAGTGTACCCCCCACCAGTAGTATAAAAATTATTCTAGATAGGGTGGGCACAACTTTTAGCCTGTCCACTCCTATCCTTGGTTTTCTTTGTGTGGCTAGGCCATATTTTCTTTCTACGCCTAATTCTAAAGCCTCGTACACACGGGACGAGGATCGTACGTACAATCATCGCAAATCGTATGTTGGATAATGTAACTTGCATACTGACTGCACTACACGATCGTACGACCACAGAAGAACGTTCAGGTGCATGTAATTAGCATCCGGCCGTTCCTGACTTCTGAGCATGCGTGTTTTGCACAATACAACTTGTTGTACCAACTTCTCTGCACACACGGTACAACGGTCGTAAGAGAGCTTGTTGGTACGACCAAGTTTTCTAGTCTGCTCATACAACTCCCTTGTACGACCGTCGTATGTTCGACTGTTCTAATCGCGCATACGAACGATCGATTTCGCATACAACGGTCATTAGTACGACCTGTTGTATACGATCGTTGTCCCGTGTGTACGAGGCTTTAGAGTAACCAGTAAACTTTGGGGGGGAGGAGATGGCCCAAGACAGGTTATCTATTGCAGATGTTTTAATTGGAGGTATCTATAAAAATGGAAGTGCAAGTATTTAGATTCTGTGTTGCAGTGGCGGCTGGTGGTGTATTTTGATAAGTAATGCACCCACAGCCACCCCCCTGGTTGATCAGGTGGGTCATCCCCACAAAATCCCACCAGCCCTGCACTTACCCCATCTAGGTCGCGGGCAGCATTTCCTCCGGACGGTGGCTTCCCCTGAGTTTCTTATTCCTCTGCATCATGGCAGCTTCCGCCGTGCATCTCCTCCCTCCTCCTCTTCCTAAGCGGCCAATAGGATCACTTCTCCTCTCAGCCAATCGGATGACGGGTCTCAGGACCTGCTTCCTGATTGGCTGGGAGGAGAATCAGGAAGACAATAGCAAATATTAATTTGCTATTGTCACACAACTGGGTGGGCTCGGGGTGCAATGCTTTTTTGGAGCCAATTAGAGCCTCAGGCTCTAAACATGTGCTTCTAAAAAAAAACATTGGATATCCTGCATCCAGAACCCTGCATATAGATTAGGGGTTGGGTGCATGGAATAGGCGAGTGGTGCCCTGCTCCCCGTATGGATGGGCTGCCCCTGTTGTGTTGACCCCTGTATACCGAGAGGAGGGAGAGAGCACAGCCTGCACCTCCTCCCTGCTGCTATCTGTACTAAAGTCAGCAACTGAAAAAGTTGTGTGGGCCACCCACCCACGTCCTGCCAACCAATTATGTCATTGTTTGCTATGGACATGTTGGTCGGACAACACAGGTTTCTGGGTTGGTGACTTTAGTACAGATAGCAGCCAGTAGGAGGCTCAGGCTGTGTTCTTTCCTTCCTCTCTATATACTGGAGTTAACACAGGATCACTCTCAGATCCAAATATACAGGGGTTGATCATTGCCCCCTATCTCTTCCCCACACTGTTCTTGTCCCAGAAGCAGAAATTGTGGGTGGGGGTGACAATCAAACCCTGTACATTTTGTATTTGAGAGAAATCCTGTGATATATCCTTTATACAGACAGGAGGGGTGGTGCTTGGGGGGGGGGGAGCACAGCCCACACCTCCTCTTGGCTCTCTCCCCCTTTCTGCTGCTGTACCTACTCTTGTAGTGATAAGAGGGACAAAATTTGTGCTAGGAGGCAGGATTTGGGGGATTGTGCCAAGTTTGGGGATTTGGGGGGGTGGGGTTTGTGCTAGGAGGGGTGAATTGGGAGCAGGGGTTTGTGCTAGGAGGAAATATTTGGGGGGAGGGGTTTTGCTAGGGTGGGATTTGGGAGCTGGGGGTGTGTGCTAGGAATGTGGATTTGGGAGCAGGGGGTTTGTGCTAGGAGAGGGGATATGGGAGGTTGTGCCAGGAGGGATTTGGGAGTGTGGTGGCTGTGCTAGGAAGGGGAAATGGGGGGATTGTGCTAGGAGGAGGGATTTGAGGGGCTTGTGCTAGGAATGGTTTTGGAAGCAGGGGTTGTTCTAGGAGGGGGGTTGGGAGGTTTGAGCTAGGAGGGGGAATTTGAGGGGGTGATAGGAGGTGGGATGTGACTTCCCCAGGTGACTTCGCCGACCCAGCATGCACTGTTGAGCATGCACATGGTGAGGGCATGTGGTCTGGTATTGTTCAGGAGGGAGGACGCTCACCCCCCATCCTTTTCTTGACCTACCAGGCTGCATGCTTGGATTTGGGTCTGGTATGGATTTTTGGGAGACCCCACGCCACTTTTTAGAAATTTTGGCATGGGGGTTTCCCTCAAAATCCATAGCAGACCTAATGGCCTGGTATGGATTGAGGGGGGGGGGGTGGGCACCCACGCTGTTTTTCTTTAACATTTTTGCATTGCCGGAAAAGGTTTGCAAATCAACTTAAATGTCATTTTTTTCTTTATACTGTATATGTCAGTTTTGCTGCAGCAGGTTCTATACACGGTACAGATAGACTAAGGGGACCCCCCCAGGCAATATATTTAAAGGAATATTTCATTTTTATTGTTTCACTTTAAGCATCATTAAAATCACTGCTCCTTTAAAAAAAGATATTAAAAAAAATGTTTGCATTAATACATGTCCTCCAGGGCAGTACCCGTGCCCTTATACCATTTTTATGGCCAATAACTTGCATATAAGCCTTAAAAATGGGGACTTTTGATTTTACGAGTTCAGATTCCATAGATTTTAATAGGGTTCATGGATCAGGTACAAACTTTTTCCATGTTCGGAAGCTCTGGTGCGAACCAAAGAAAGGGGTGTTTGGCCCATCACTAGTGGTGAGTAGGGATGGGCCCCTGGTTCGAGTCGAACATATGTTCGAGTTGAAGATCAGGGTTTCGCCTCTTCGGCGAATCCCGAACATTAGGGGGCGTTCGTGGGAAATTCGAGCTCCCCATAGTGCAGTGAAATTGCGGGAAATGCCGCCCGCTGATTGGCCAAAGCATGCACATGACCTGCATGCTTTGGTCAATCACAGCGCTCTCTGCTGTGAGAGCCATGATTGGATAAAAGGCAGGGTGCCTTTGGCCAATTATGGCTCAGGGGGTCTCAGTCCATGCCCACACTAAATAAGGCCGCTTGTACGCCGGCCCATATGTAGTGCTGTGAACGGACTTGAGACCTGTGACATGGAGTTAGTTTAGCTATTGGCATGTAGGCAGGCAGTGTAGTACAGGGTGGGCCATTTATATGGATGCACCTTAATAAAATGGGAATGGTTGGTGATATTAACTTCCTGTTTGTGGCTCACAGGAGAAATGCTAGCACAGGCTTCCAGTATCCGTAGTTTCAGGTGCTGCACATCTCGTATCTTCACAGCATAGACAATTGCCTTCAGATGACCCCAAAGATAAAAGTCTAAGGGGGTCAGATCGGGAGACCTTGGGGGCCAGTCAACTGGCCCACGACGACCAATCCACTTTCCAGGAAACTGGTCATCTAGGAATGCTCGTACCTGACACCCATAATGTGGTGGTGCACCATCTTGTTGGAACTATGATGTCGGTGATAGGGAATTGCTGGCCATCAAGTCTGCTTTGGAGAAATGGCGGTACCTCCTGGAAGGAGCAGCTCACCCGGTATTGGCTTTTACTGACCATAAAAACCATAAAAAAACCATATGCTGTGAAGATACGAGATGTGCAGCACCTGAAACTACAGATACTGGAAGCCTGTGCTAGCATTTCTCCTGCGGTGTTGCTATCAGTGTGTGAAGAGTGGGAGAAGAGGGTGGCATTGACAATCCAACACAATGGGCAGCACATTGAACACATTTTATAAGTGGTCAGAAACTTGTAAATAACTCATGAAAGAATAAAGTTATGTTAAAACCAAGCACACCATTGTTTTTCTTGTGAAATTCCCAATAAGTTTGATGACCCTCTTCCTATTGAAAAAACAAAAGTTGGATTCAAAATGGCCGACTTCAAAATGGCCGCCATGGTCACCACCCATCTTGAAATGTTTCCCCCCTCACATATACTAATGTGCCACAAACAGTTAATATCACCAACCATTCCCATTTTATTAAGGTGT
>BLSH010156368.1:122139-132426 GCA_018402905.1 Glandirana rugosa
TGTCTGGGGAGTCCTGTCAGTGGGGGGGGGGAAGGGTCTGTATTGGAGAGAGGGGTCTGAACTGGGGGGGGGGGGGTGACTGTCCTGAGGGGTCTGTACTGGGAGGTGATTGTCCTGAAGGGCCTGTACTCGGAGGTGACTGTCCTGAGGGGTCTGTACTGGGAGGTGACTGCCCTGAGGGGTCTGTACAGGGAGGGGACTGTCCTAAGGGGTCTGTACTGGGAGGGGACTGTCTTGAGGGGTCTGTGCTGGGGGTCGACTTTCGTGAAGAGTCTCAATTGGAGAATGATGTCCATACTGAGGGGGGCTGTACTGGTGGACTGTGTGTGTGTGTGTGTGTGTGTGGGGGGGGGGGGACTGTGAGATAGGGGCTGTGCATAGGGGCAGTAGTTTATGTTTAACCATGCCATTTTTTACCCCATCCCACTGTTAGCACCAAGTTATTACATATGAACATTTTGATGGGGGAAATGGGTATTCAAAAAAATATTACCCTAAGGTGCCAGATATCCTAAGTACGCCACTGCCAGGATGTGGTCAGTTCACCATTTGTTCTTGTACGCAGTGGCATCAGGAGGGGGGATCTGACCAGGGCTATAGCCCCGAATAGAACCCCAAAAAGCCCCCGTTTACGGAATTCATAAAAGAATTATTAGCCCCAAGCTGTTTACACAGAGAGCGGGGATCGGTCTCCCACTTACCCAGCGCGGCCGAGTGACGTACACAAAGTCCCGCCTCCTGGACCTTGCTCCTATAATGTATAATGGACATCACACTGGTCCAATGCCGGGACCACGGGACGTGTGTAGTCCGTCATAGGCGCCGCCGGGTCCAGGAGGCAGGAATGATACTGCGGCTGTGCTGGGCACTGTGAGATCCCTGCTCGCTTTGTGTAAATGGGCGGGCGGCTCTCCTATCCTGGCTCTGGCTGCCTGGTGGCTGAAGGGCTGTCTGAGTGGTCATGAATGGGGTGGGAGCACTCGCACACTACAAGTAAGGCTGAGCTGCCGGAGTATTTAGAGATCAAAGGTCACCTGAAGTCTGACTTGTGCTGATGATCAGCTATCTGATCTCACACACCATACACAGTTGGGAGACAGTGTGTGGACCAGTAGGATGACAGGCCGGCAATGGTGAAATTTGCACTATCCTGTACAATGGCAGTTCTTATAGGTTTATCTTGACAGGTTTCCTTTGACCAACCTAAGAGCTCCTGCACACATCATTGGATGCCAAAATATTTTCAGGACTTTTAAAGAAAAACTCTTTCCAAGAAGCTTATCATGCAGGTTAAACACATACATGTAATCTAAATTAATGGAAGAATCATTGTAAAATTCTGTTAGACAGTTTTTGAAACGCACACAACTCCGTCAGGTAGGTCAGTGTATGGGTCAGGTAGGTCAGTGTAGGGGTCAGGTAGGTCAGTGTAGGTGTCAGGTAGTTCAGGGTATGTGTCAGGTAGGTCAGTGTAGGGGTCAGGTAGCTCAGTGGATTTGTCAGGTAGATCAGTGTATGTGCCAGGTAGGTCAGTGTAATGGTCAGGTATGTTAGTGTAGGCATCTGGGGGGTTAGTGTAGGGGTCTGGTAGGTTAGTGTAATGGTCAGGTAGGTCAGTGAAAGAATCGGGTAGGTCAGTTTAGTGGTCAGCATTGATGGACTCTGATGAGGCTGCAGATGGGCACTGATCAGGCTGCATTGATGGGCACTGGTGAACCACCAGGCAGCAACCAGCAAGTGAGCCTACCCCCCCCCCCCCATGATGCCAGACTTGGACTTTAAAATGTGGAAGCGGTTATCAAATTTACCTTCGGGCTGAAGCCCCTGGTCTTTTTCCCATGTAGAAACACCCCTACTTGTATAAAATAAGAGATGGCGCTAAATCCCTCAGTTTGAAAACAGGACTCAACCAATCACATAGAATATTGAATTATGTTCGAAGTGTGTATATCGTCAAATAGACATATATATCCACAGAATGTGCTAACAGTGAAGGGAATAATATAACTTAATAGGTGCATCAGAGATCCTTAAAAAGCCCCTGGACGACGTCTATGAGGACGAAACACGTCGGACACTGCTGACCCTAAACTGCTGCGCTGTTTTTTACAAATTTTACCATGTGGATTTTAAATACTGTCTTGTCGACTTTTACAATTTGATCATCAATAAAGTTACACCCTGTGATGGAGGGTATTTACACTACGGAGAGTCCCCCCTCCTTTTTTATATATATGGGAACCTGGAGACATACTCTTGGGAGCAGACGTGTTGAGAGGAGAACATAACTGTGTCTGATCTTTTGCATTGGATTGTGTGACGTCCCTCCACCCCGCGTAGGTCCGTAGACCTCCCTAGGATTGTGTGACTGGCCCAGTTCAGAGAAGGACGACCCTCCCACCCCTTTCATATATTCAGGCGTGAATATATTCTCCATCTGGTAAGCCTTGATTTCTACTGTTTTTGGATTAACCAGATATTTATACCATTTACCACGATTCACCACGTTGATAATCACCACTGCTTTATAAGCACCACTGCATTGATAATTTAAGTTTATCACAATTGGATTCATTGTTTTTGATATTGGACTGCATTGTCACATACTCACATTGATTGGACAATCCGTCACCATTTTCTACACTTGTTGAGGAGCACAGCCCCTCGGGACTTTTTGACAAGCCTCTATAAGAACTTAACATCCTGCTCCTCATCACCACTATTTGTATTTGAATGTAATTTTTCACCATTGTCATGCTTTTTAAGGATCTCTGATGCACCTATTAAGTTATATTATTTCCTTCACTGTTAGCACATTCTGTTGATATATATGTCTATTTGACGATATACACACTTCGAACATAATTCAATATTCTATGTGATTGGTTGAGTCCTGTTTTCAAACTGAGGGATTTAGCGCCATCTCTTATTTTATTTTGTCTTATTACGATTAAGTTTGGTTGCAATATGGCAGCTTTTCCTTTAGTATAAACCCCAAACTTTTTAGCCTAGCGTGGTTTTCGTTGTCCCCTTTCTACATACCCCTACTTGTATGTCTGTGTAGTTCAGCAACTGTTCAACAAATCTGTCAAAAGTTTGTTATGGCTGAAGCTGTTCTATTTTAATAAAATATTTTGACTCCCGGAGTTGCCCTTTAATAATTCTAGCGCTTTTGACTTTTTCCACTTTTCTCCATTTTTGTTTTCGTCTTTGTAACATTTGTGATCAAAATATAATATTGCAATACATAACAACAAGGCCAGAAATACAGTTCCATTCAACATCTAGCGCATGCAAATGCGTTCATTTCCCCCTTTTTCGACACTCCATAAAAATTGGAATGTAATGTACGGCGGCATAAATTAGTTGTTAGCTAACAATATGTTGCGGCACGGCTGTAAATTTGAGCACGGCTGTCTAAACATTCCATCTTAATCATAAAAGTATTTTTATAGACAAATCTTTGTCAAACGGATCCATTGATCTTCAGAAACACTAATGCCTCGCGCGTTTATTTAGAGGCGATTTAACCATGCCAGCTGTTGGATGGCGTTTGGTTGGTTTTAAATATGTACTTTACATGCAGGGCCTTTCTGCCAGGTTTGATGTACACCGCTAATGTTTCATCAGACTAGTCTGTCTCCCATGATTTATCCCCGCCGCGTAGGATTATCTCACTTAGTTTGTTTCATGATGTATTTAACTAATACATCAAGAGAGGGATGTGGGGATGGCAGCCAGAGAGCTGGGATAGGAAAAACATTGTAGCCGAGAAGGCAATACGGTTAGACTGATTTATAATTGACAGATAAAAAAAAGAAAGAGAAAAATAGATGTTTTTTTCGGTAAGCAAAAGGAACATAAAAAGTTGGCCGTTCTAAAGCCGCGTCAAGGTTAATCCTCTGGCTGACAGGTGGCATTGGAACAGTTCTCTTGTCCAGAACAGACACTGGAAACTTATTTTCTTCTGAAAAGAAATCTCAGGCAGCAGGTGAAATATCCGATCGTTTTTTGAGTTATAAAATGGTCTCAGACTTTGAATATCCTTAATAAAATATTATGAAAATGGAAAAATGGTCTCAGTTGCAAACCTTGGTAAATAACGGTACACTACCTAAAAATGTCTCAGTGTTGTGCAGTCCCACTCTACTATAAATGAACACCAATGCTCAGACGTACTCTATATGGCAAAAAGTATGAGGGATGTCCAAAAAGTAATGCAAAGGTAGGTATAACTTTTTTTTAATCAACTTAGATTGTTCAAGTTTCTAATATTGGTAGAGTAAAGCCTCTAACACACGACGATCGCATACAACAGGTCGTATGGCCACACATCCAATCACTTTCTAAGGCTTGCCGCCTCAATCTTCGCAACATCTCTAAAATACGTCCCTTCCTAAGCAATGAAACCACAAAGCTCCTGATTCACTCCCTGGTCATCTCTCGCCTCGACTACTGCAACTCCCTCCTGACTGGCCTACCTTTAACCACTTCAGCCCCGGAAGGATTCCCCCCTTTAGGACCAGAGCCCTTTTTGGGATTCGGCACTGCGTCGCTTTAACTGAAAATTGCACGGTCGTGCGACGTTGTACCCAAACAAAATTTGCGTCCTTTTTTTCCCACAAATAGAGCTTTCTTTTGGTGGTATTTGATCACCGCTGCGTCATTTCTGATCGCCGCTATAAACAAAAGAAGAGCGGCAATTTTGCAAAAAAAACCCCAAATTTCTTACTTTTTGCTAAAATTCAAATCAAAAAAAAAAATATAAAAAAACATTTTTTTTTCATCGGTTTTGGCCGATTTATATTCTTCCTCATATTTGTGATAAAAAAAAAAAATCGCAATCAGCGTTTATTGATTGGTTTGCGCAAAAGTGGCCGCGTTTACGGATGATGAGAATTTTTTTTACTAGTAATGGCAGTGATCTGCGATTTTTAGCGGTACTGCGATATTGCAGCGGACATGTTGGAACATTTTGACACTTTTTTGGGACCATTGGCATTTATACAGCGATCAGTGCTATAAAAATGCACTGATTACTGTGTAAATTGGCAGTGAAGGGGTTAACCTGCAGGGGGCGCTCTAAGGGTTAACTGTGTTCCCTGGGCGTGTTCTAACTGTATGGGGGCTGCCCTAGCTGGGGAAGGGAAGCGATCACAGCTATCATTTACAGGAAGGCTGTGATCACAGCCTTTCCCCCCTCACAGAACGGAGGTCCATGTTTACTTACACGGACCTCCGTTCTTTCACTCCGGGGGGGCATCGCGGGTGGCCGGCGGAAATCAAATCCACCACACCCGCTCCCTGGCCCTCCCCGGACACAGTGAGCGTGCGGGCGCGCCTCCGGCAGCGCTCGCACGCTCACTGGGCGCAATCTCGCAGCCGCCGTCATATGACGGCGATTCACGCAGGAGCGCCACACTGTCGCCGTCAATTGCCAACCAGCGGTCGGCAAGCGGTTAAATAGACTATCCCCCCTCAAGTCCATCATGAATGCCGCTGCCAGACTCATCCACATTACAAACCGTTCAGCGTTTGCCACCCCTCTCTGCCAATCCCTCCATTGGCTGCCACTCGCCCAACAAATTAAGTTCAAAATACTAACAATGAACTACAAAGCCATCCACAACTCTGCTCCCAGCTACATCACCAGCCTAATCTCAAAATACCAACCTAATCGTCCTCTTCGCTCCTCTCAAGACCTCCTGCTCTCCAGCTCCCTCATCACCTCCATCATACTCGCCTCCAAGACTTCTCCCAAGCCGCTCCCATCCTCTGGAACTCCCTACCCCAATCTGTCAGACTGTCTCCAAATCTTTCCACCTTTAGGCAATCCCTGAAAACTTTTCTCTTCAGGGAAGCCTATCCTGCCGCCACTTAACAACTGCACTTTTTTATTCTCAATCAACCCTTCCCCCCACAGTTATTTCCCTCTTGTATCATTTAACCCTCCCTCCTAGATTGTAAGCTCTACCGAGCAGGGCCCTCTGATTCTTCCTGTATTGAATTGTATTGTATTGTACTGTCTGCCCTAATATTGTAAAGCGCTGCGCAAACTGTTGGCGCTATATAAATACTGTATAATAATAATAATAATATCGATCGTTCGTATGCGCGATTAGAACAGTCGGACATATGACGGTCGTACAAGGGAGTTGTATGAGCAGACTAGAAAACTTGGTCGTACCAACAAGCGCTCATACGACCGTTGTATCGTGTGTACAGAGCAGTTGGTACAACAAGTTGTATTGTGGAAAACACGAATGCTCTGAAGTCAGCAACGACCGGATGCTAATTACATGCACCTGAACGTTCTAGTGCAGTCGTACGATCGTGTAGTGCAGTCAGTATGCTAGATACAACAGTCAACATACGATTTGCGACGATCGTACATACGATCGTCGTCCCGTATGTACGAGGCTTAAAGCCCCGTACACACAATGCGACGGTCGTATGAAAACGGTCATAAGACCGCTCGTTGTATGATCATCTGACCGTTAGTACACGCAATTAGAACAGCTGACGTACGACGGTCATGCAACAATAGTTGGATGAGCAAACTAGAATGCTTTGGCTGTACCAACAAGCGGTCGTACGATCATTGTACCGTGTGTACAGAGAAGTTGGTCCAACAAGTTGTATGTGCAAAACACACATGCTCAGAAGTCAGGAACGCCCGGAAGTGTCCGTTCGTGTAAACCTACATTCCTAATTTACAAATTACATTCACCTGAACTTTCTCTTTATACGCTCGTAATATGTCACTATGTTCAGCTTGGTTGTGCAATCGCTTAGTGCACGTCAGATACGCGAGATACATAAACCAACATACGATTTGGGCCATTCGGTTGTATGACCATCGCACCATGTGTACGGGACTTAACTCTTCCTCTATAGTAACTCTTCTTCTTCTGTTTCAGTGCAGGTAAATAATGAATTCTAAGCAAAAGCAACTTGCTGTCATTAAATCTTGGTGAAGAAGGAATGCAGGCTGTCCAACGTCCACAGAAGGCTACAAAGTGTTTACAGATGTAGCACAGACTCCTGACGGGTTGGATGACTTGCCCTAGGTTCTCTACTTGTTTGGGTATACAGGTAGTCAGGTACACAACCATTTGGACAGTCTCACTACTTAACCATCAGGCAAGTTGTTTTATGCTTTGATGCTTGTAGAACTTGGTTGGGGTACAGGGAAGCTTTGGGATACCGTCCTTGATATACATTTCGTGGGTAATGGTGTCTCACCATGCTTTAACCTTCCTCTCCATCAGGTGACCTCGTTTTCTAAAAATGCTTTCCAAATCATCTGTGTCTCGTGTTGTTCTTATTGAATATCTCTTCTAAGTTTACCTCCCTATTTTCCAAAAACCCAAAAACGTCCATGGTTGCTGCCCAACACAAAGTGAATGTAAATGTGTGCAAAATAAAGAAAAATGGTGCTGCGCACTGCCAAAGTGATGTATAAAATACTGTGACCTCCTTATTTAAATTGACCTCTTATGCCCCGTACACACGGGACGACGATCGTACGTACGATCGTCGCAAATCGTATGTTGCATAATGTAAATAGCATACTGACGTGCACCCGACGGTCGTACATACAACTTGCGGCCGGCGGAACGTGATGACGCGAACAAGAGTATAAATAGGAAGTGCTGGTATCGTACCGTCACCCTTTGGGCTCCTTAATCTAATTTTGTGTTAGTTGAAGTGGACTTGGCGCATGCGTGTTTAGCACAATACAACTTGTTGCACCCAACTGCTCTACACACGATACAACGGTCGTATGCGAGCTTGTTGGTACGACCAAGTTTTGTAGTCTGCTCATACAACTCCCATGTACGACCGTCGTATGTTCGACTGTTGAAAGCACGCACACAAACGATCGATTTTGCAAACAACGGTCGTGAGTACGACGTGTTGAATGCGATCGTCGTCCCGTGTGTACGAGGCTTAAGTTGCTGCAAATACAAATTGTGTTCCCACAATGATAAGTGCTCATTGAAAATAGGTATGTATTTTCTCTGAACTCAAATAGCACAAATACACACCTTTTTTCAATCAGCACTTATCATTGTGGGAACACAATTTGTATTTGCAGCAGTTTAGAGGTCAATTTAACTAAGGTCACTATATTTTATACATCACTTTGGCAGTGCGCAGCACCATTTTTCTTTATTTTGGGATACTGTGAATTTAGTGCACAAAGTAACCAGGGTACTCTCTCTCATACCTCCCAACTGATCTATATAGTTGTATATAAAATGCACTTTTTATCTTTCAAAATATATTTCCCAGTGCTAAACCTTTCTTCCAATTTCTTAGTTGCTGCATTTGTAAATTTCAAAAGCCAATATAAAGGAAAAGTAGTGGTAAAAAAAGCACTTGTGGCTTTAACTAGTCTTTTTTTTGTATAATTCTCCTTTAAGGGGGTGTGGCAGGGGGTGTGCCCTATGCCTACATACTTTTGTTAATTGGTGTCCCTCATTCCAATCTCAAAAAGTTGGGAGGTATGCTCTCTGCCCTATCTGCTTTCTTCAAGGTAATCTCCCTCTTGCAGCTGCTAGGAACACAAGCAATCCTGGAACTCCAAGTAAGGACAAGTACCAATTCAGCAACATTGATGCAGTCACTCAAGGGGTTAAAACAGCAAACAGTTACTAGGATGCTACTTCCAGGCCTCTGCTCACGTCCTTGGATACCTCCATCCAATATCAGTCAGTCACTTCTCCTGTGAATCTGCAGGCCAGATCTTTAGTGAACCCCTTGGATTTGGCTCTGACTGCTTCCACAAAATAAGCCCCTCAGCTTCCACCTCAGGCTGAGATCTTCTCTTCCTGGACAAGAGCCCTGCGGCTCTAGGCCTCACACTATTTATGCCCTCCCCAGCCACCTATTGTGCACTCCCCCCAAGGATTGGTTGTGTCTGCATAAATATTCAGGCCTCACACTATTTATGCCCTTCCCAGCCACCTATTGTGCACTCCCCCCAAGGATTGGTTGAGTCTGAATAAATATTCAGGCCTCACACTATTTATGCCCTTCCCAGCCACCTATTGTGCACTCCCCCCAATGATTGGTTGAGTCTGCATAAATATTCAGGCCTATGGCCTGCCTCTTCCAACTCACTACATTATAGAATCCACTAGAAGGCAGGGAGAAGTAGTCGAGCCTGCAACCAGTGCAACCCAGAACAGACAAAATAATGACACACTGCTCCAATGTTTACAGAGGAGCCAAGAAGGAATACATTTACCTGAACCTCCCTGACAACTTAATATATAGGATGGTGCTACACCGAGATGACACCATTGACAAGAGATACCAATGACAAGAAATTGTCCTTGTCAGTGGTGTCGTCACCGTAAACATTCTGTAGCCTTCTGTGGATGTTGAATAGATTGCACCCCTCCTTCATCAAGAACCCCATGACAGCACGTTGCTTTTGTGTTGAATCCATTTTTACCTGCAATGCAAAAAAAGAAGAGTTACGATAGAGAAAGAGTTATTCTACCAACATGTGAAATTTATCTATATAAGTTAATAAAAAAGCTATGCTCACTTGTGTATGAACCCTTGACCATCACACCTACTATATAGACAAAAGAATGTGAATACCCCTCAATGTTTTAAATTCAGGTGTTTTAAATGTGAAGGGTACTTTTAATGCTACTTGCAACTTTACATAAATAGTTTGGCGAAGACCCTTTTCTGTTGCACCATGACTGTATCCTTGTGCACAAAGCCAGTTACATAAAGACATGGTTTGATGAGTTTGGTGGAGGAACTGGTGTGTCCTGCACAGAGCCCTGACCTCAATCCTATTGAACACCTTTGGGTGGAATTGGAACACTGATTGCTAGCCAGGTCTTCATCCAACATTAGTACCGGCATTCACAAATGGGCACAAATTCCCACAGACACACTAAAAAATGTTGTGGACTTCCCAAAAGAGTGGAGGCAGTCATAGCACAAAGAGATGATCAACTCAATATGAACCACTTGCCTACCGGGCACTTTTACCCCCTTCCTACCCAGACCAATTTTCAGCTTTCAGCGCCTTCACACTTTGAATGACAATTGCGCGGTCATTACACTGTACCCAAACAGAATTTATATCATTTTTTCACATAAATAGAGCTTTCTTTTGGTGGTGTTTGATCATCACTGGGTTTTTTATTTTTTACTAAACAAACAAAAAAGGCCTAAAATTTTGAATAAAAAAAACGTTTTGCTAACAGGTAATTTTTCTCCTTCGCTGATGAGGTGGCACTGATGGGCACTGAT
>BLSH010156368.1:136002-146100 GCA_018402905.1 Glandirana rugosa
CCGGCCCAACTGTACTGTGTATAGGGTACACCCCTCTTAGACATACACTTGGCACTTTAAATGTAAAAACATAAAATATCAGAACGTAAACGTGGATTGAGGACTACTTACCATCTCTCGGTACTTTGCGCATCTTAAAAATCCCACGGGACTGTTCTAGCCGAATAATGAGAAGTTAAAATGACCGGATACAAATGTTGAATATATGACTTTAAAATAGTTCAGCTGACAATATGTGACACACGTCTTAATAATCCGTTTACTCATAAAACTGGTGTAGTAGGAGAAATACGTACAACAGAATGAGGTTCGACAAGGAAGTTGCCTAATAATTATGCACACCTGATATAGGGTGTTGATGTCATTAAACCACACCCCTTCTCATTACTGAGATGCACATCACCTAATATGCTTAATTGGTAGTCGGCTTTCGAGCCTATACAGCTTGGAGTAAGACAACATGCATAAAGAGGATGATGTGGTCAAAATACTCATTTGCCTAATAATTCTGCACACAGTGTATAACAGTCGACTTGATAAAATTTCAGTATATAAGTTGTAAACATAGGCCAGTAAAATTGAAGAGTAATAAGCCGATCTTGTCAGGGCACCCTAAAAATTCTACGCGTTTCATGGCTCTCTACCATTCATCAGGAGTTAGGTGCAAATGCAAGACTATAAAATACAAAAATGTAAATTTCACGGTTCACATACAGATTCTCCCCACATGGGATATGTGTCATGTCAACCCGGCCTGCCTTTGGGCTCCTTCATATTGGGTTGGGGACCCCCACCTCAGCCCTGGGGCAGATGCTTTGTCCGGGGCTCCCCATCCACCTGATATCTACTGGGCACTTCCAGCCATCTTGTGAGTATAGATCCCTTGCTCCCCAACAGCTTTTTTTCCCCTTTAGAGGATAGCAACTAATTTACATTTTTGTATTTTATAGTCTTGCATTTGCACCTAACTCCTGATGAATGGTAGAGAGCCATGAAACGTGTAGAGTTTTTAGGGTGCCCTGACAAGATCGGCTTATTACTCTTCAATTTTACTGGCCTATGTTTACAATTTATATACTGAAATTTTATCAAGTCGAATGTTATACATGTGTATGGTCTATGTGTATATCTATATGACTGGGTTGCTTTGCATATGGTATATCACCTATCTACTTATTATGTACTATGTATCCCTTGAGTGTGGAATGTTCATAATGTACTTGTATTTGTTCAGTAATATATTTAATATACAGTATATTTTATGCAACCTTTATCTGCAGTGACATCCCTCATCTAAAGTCCCACTCTCTCCCTTTTTGTTTTCTCCCAATTTTTTATATATATTTTACATATGTATAATAGGGATGGAGGTTTGTCAGTGCGGTGGTGGTTAGATCGCATTTTTCTTTTTTATATACAGTATATTGTGGTGTTATGAAAGGCGAGGTGATCGATGGACGTTATGTTTCACCTGGCATGCGTTCACTTGCAGGAAATTAAGGTGGAATCCAGTCTGGGTTTTACTAGCCACCTTTGCAGGGTGGGTTCCGGACCAGATTTTGCAGTCCATCAACAGGTGGTATAAAGGAAGCAGGTCTGGATCAGATGATTGCTCTGGCCTGGGACTCACATCCATCAAACCTGAGAGAGCTTGAATGGAAGTTTGCTTTATGCCTGAAACAAAATGTTTGCTTTGTCTTTGTTTTGTGGGTGACTAGGAGAAGCCCTTCACCGCTCAGTTAGGGAAACTGAAGATGTTTAGAGCCTGGATGGCAAGGATTTATTTTCTGTTTTGTTTGTTTTATTTTCATGCAACCTTTTAAAATAAAACTGGCTAAAAGTCAGCTTTTAAGAAAACCTGCCATTGGGACTGCCTTTTTCCCAGGGAAGGTGATCCCCCTTGAGCTAACCCCCCATATATATATACAGTGGAACCTTGGATTACGAGCAAAATCCCTTCCAGGAGAATGCTTGGAATCCAAATCACTCGTATATCAAAGCAAATTTCCCCATAGGAAACAATGTTCCGCAGTGACTGCTTGTCAATGCAGTACTGCATGTGGCCAGAGGTGTGTGGGCACTGGTGTATGCATTACCGTATGTGGCCAGAGGTGTGGTGGCGCTGGTGAGGCTTGGAGACGTTAAGAAACATTCGGAAACGCTCGGGAACTGTTTACACTTTCGGTATTTCCGAGTATTTCTGAATGCTTCCGAGCATCTCCGAGCCTCACCAGCGCCCCCGCATCTCTGGCCACATGCGGTATTGCATGCACAGAGGTTTAATCCTGCTCATATTGTGAAACGCTCATTAAAGCGGTTGTCTACCCATTTTGTTTATTTTTACCTACAGGTAAGCCTATAAAAAGGCTTACCTGTAGGTAAAATGAATATCTTCTAAACCTGTATGGTTTAGAACAGTGGTTCTCAACTCCGGTCCTCGGGACCCACTAACAGGTCAGGTTTGCAGGATAACTATTTGCTGCTCAGTGATTGCAGCATTCTAGTCTGCATCTCCCCAAGGTAATACTTAAAATCTGGCCTGTTGGTGGGTCCTGAGGACTGGAGTTGAGAACCACTGGTTTAGAAGATATTCCCTCTCTAATCTGCTGTGGCGTTACAGCGCATGCGCCGTGTATGTTCCGGCAAAGGCCCGGCAATAGTTCCGGACCTTCCCGGAAAGACGGGTTCTGTGCGCATGCGCGGGAGTGACATCTCGCGGCTCCGACCAGTCACATCACCGGAGCCGCATACCGGGAAGCAAGATCCGAGGGAAGATGTCCGCTTCCTCAGAGGGGACCGAGCAGCCCGGTCGGATCTTCGTTTCAAGGTGAGTATTTCATAATGAGCTAGTAGGAGCATACTAGCTCATTATGCTATTGTCTTGCAGGTTTTTATTTTTTTTTTCCGGGTAGACAACCGCTTTAACTGTGTTACTCACAATCCGAGGTACCACTGTATATATATTGCCTGGCACTTTCTCAATTTGTGCTGTGTTATCCACAAAAAACATAAGCCAAACAATGTTCTATAGAATTCACCCAACTGTTGTAGCCCACCTGCCATCTTCGGGGTTCTTGCCGCCGGCCCCATGATGACACGCATGGGCCATGGTGTGTCATCGGGCAGGAGAATACACCAAGGCCTCCAAGAAAGCATGACATGAATATCCTAGGAGACTAGAGGCAAATGAATTAGTCATTCTCATGTTGGCCAAAATGTAGGAAGTGCTGGTATGTGTTCCCCAAAAAAAGTATTGAAAAACATGGTCTAATTGTGAGAGAAGAGTGGAAAATGTATAATTGCACCCTCTAATATATAGATATACATCAAGCAAAATAATATTGCAAACAAAACACTGGGTCCATGAAATTCTTTCAAGGTACAAAGCGTGTTTAACCACTTCAGTCCCGGAAGGATTTACCCTCTTCCTGACCAGAGCATTTTTTGCGATTCAGCACTGCGTCGCTTTAACTGACAATTGCGCAGCCGTGCGGCGTTGTACCCAAACAAAATGTATGTCCTTTTTTCCCACAAATAGAGCTTTTTTTTGGTGGTATTTGATTTGTGCTATAAACAAAAAAAAAAAAAGCATCAATTCTTTTACTTTTTGCTATAATAAATACCCCCCCAAAAAAAAATAAAACAACTAATTTATTCATCAGTTTAGGCCGATATGTATTCTTCTACATATGTTTGGTAAAAAAAATTGCAATAAGCATATATTGATTGGTTTGCACAAAAAAAGTAATGGCGGCGATCTGCAATTTTTAGTGGGACTGCGACTTTGCGGCAGACAGATCGGACACTTTTGACACTTTTTTTGGGACCACTGACATTTATACAGCGATCAGAGATAAAAATATCTGAGAAAAAAAAGGGGGGGGGGGTTGGGACTTGAGGTACACGGCCAATTATGGCGGTGCCTCCATCCCTACTGTTTGTATAAAATAATATTTTCTTTTATACATAGCTAAAAATTGCCACTTATTACTGTATACATGTCACTGGCAGGGAAAGGGTTAACCCTAGGGGGGATCAAGGGGTTAAGTGTGTTCCCTCTTTGGTGTTTCTAACTGTACAGGGACTGGGCTGCCTAGAGGAGGAGAGAGATCATTGTTCCCTATCACTGGGAACAGACAACATCTCTCAACTTCCCTGTCAGAACAGGGATCTGCATTGTTTACACTTGCAGATCCCTGTTCTGCCTGTCTCGGGAGCGATCGCGAGTGGCCAGCAGATATTGAGTCTGCCCCACCCGCTAATTGGCTCCCCCCACTAGCCAGCGCATGTTCCCCCGAGCAACATACAATTCGAGGGAACGAGCCGACCTGCCACAGTATATATGCTGTGGCTGGTCGGCAAGTGGTTAAGCACTTGCCGACCGCCCGCCGTGGCTTGACGGCGGCAAAGTGGTTCGTTATTGCACGCTCACTCTGTTCCGGGGGGTCCAGGGAGTGTGTAGGGGGGACTCGATCTCCGCCGGCTACCTGCGATGCCCCCCCCCCCGCAGTAAAAGAACAGAGGTCTGTGTATGTAAACACGGATCTCCGTTCTGACAGAGGAGGAAGGGCCGTGGTCACAGGATTCCTGTATATGGGAGCCATGATCACTCCCATCCCCCTGCCAGCCCCCATACAGTTAGAACACGCCTAGGGAACACAGTTAACCCTTAGAGCACCCCCTCCAGGTTAACCCCTTCACTAGCAATGGCATTTACACAGTAATCAGTGCATTTTATAGCACTGATCGCTGTACAAATGCCAATGGTCCCAAAAAAAGTGTCAAAATGGTCCGACACGTCCGCCGCAATATCGCAGTACCGCTAAAAATTGCAGATCGCTGCCATTACTAGTAAAGTATAAAAAAAAAAAAAAAAACCCATAAATGAATTCACATCATTTGTAAATGCTGCAACTTTTGCGCAAACCAATCAATAAAAGCCAATTGCGATTTTTTTTTTTACCAAAAATATGAGGAAGAATATAAATCGGCCAAAACAGATGAAAAAAATGTTTTTTTAATTTTTTTTTTTTGGATTTGTATTTTAGCAAAAAGTAAGAAATATTGTTTTTTTTTGCAAAATTGTCGCTATGTTTTTGTTTATAGCGGTGATCAGAAATGACGCAGACGTGATCAAATACCACCAAAAGAAAGCTCTATTTGTGGGGAAAAAAATACGCAAATTTTGTTTGGGTACAACGTCGCATGACCGCGCAATTGTCAGTTAAATCAATGCAGTGCCGAATTGCAAAAAGTGCTCTGGTCCTAAAGTGGGAAATCCTTCCGGGGGTGAAGTGGTTAAACATTGCTCAGTCTAATCCTCTCCCAATGTGTGTTTTTATACTGTAGGTTTCATACACAAAGTACTCCATATCAGTTGATTATACAGTATCTCAGAAAAGTCAGTACACCCCTCACATTTTTGTAAATATTTTATTCTATCTTTTAATGTGACAACACTGAAGAAATGACACTTTGCTACAATGTAAAGTAGTGAGTGTACAGCTTGTATAACAGTGTAAATTTGCTGTCCCCTCAAAATAACTCAACACACAGCCATTAATGTCTAAACCGCTGGCAACAAAAGTGAGTACACCCCTTAGTGAAAATGTCCAAATTGGGCCCAATTAGCCATTTTCTCTCCCTGGTGTCATGTGACTCTTTAGTGTTACAAGGTCTCAGGTGTGAATGGGGAGCAGGTGTGTTAAATTTGGTGTTATCGCTCTCACTCTCTCATACTGATCACTGGAAGTTCAACATGGCACCTCATGGCAAAGAACTCTCTGAGGATCTGAAAAAAAGAATTGTTGCTCTACATAAAGATGGCCTAGGCTATAAGAAGATTGCCAAGACCCTGAAACTGAGCTGCAGCTTGGTGGCCAAGACCATACAGCGGTTTAACAGAACAGGTTCAACTCAGAACAGGCCTCGCCATGGTGGACCAAAGAAGTGGAGTGCATGTGCTCAGCATCATATCCAGAGGCCGTCTTTGGGAAAGAGACATATGAGTGCTGCCAGCATCACTGCAGAGGTTGAAGGGATGAGGGGGTCAGCCTGTCAGTGCTCAGACCATACACCACACACTGCAACAAATTGGTCTACATGGCTGTCGTCCCAGAAGGAAACCTCTTCTAAAGATGAAGCACAAGAAAGCCCGCACACAGTTTGCTGAAGACAAGTAGACAAAGTACATGGATTACTGGAACCATGTCCTGTGGTCTGATGAGACCAAGATAAACTTATTTGGTTCAGATGGTGTCAAGCGTGTGGGGTGGCAACCAGGTGAGGAGTACAAAGACAAGTGTGTCTTGCCTACAGTCAAGCATGGTGGTGGGAGTGTCATGGTCTGGGGCTGCATGAGTGCTGCCATCACTGGGGAGCTACAGTTCATTGAGGGAACCATGAATGCCAACATGTACTGTGACATACTGAAGCCGAGCATGATCCCCTCCCTTCAGAGACTGGGCTACAGGGCAGTATTCCAACATTATAATGACCCAAAACACACCTCCAAGATGACCACTGCCTTGCTAAAAAAGCTGTGGGTAAAGGTGATGGACTGGCCAGGCATGTCTCCAGACCTAAACCCTACTGAGCATCTGTGGGGCATCCTCAAATGGAAGGTGGAGGATCGCAAGGTCTCTAACATCCACCAGCTCTGTGATGTCGTCATGGAGGAGTGGAAGAGAACTCCAGTGGCAACCTGAGAAGCTCTGGTGAACTCCATGCCCATGAGGGTTAAGGCAGTGCTGGAAAATAATGGTGGGCACACAAAATATTGACACTTTGGGCCCAATTTGGACATTTTCACTTAGGGGTGTACTCACTTTTGTTGCCAGAGGTTTAGACATTAATGGCTGCGTGTTGAGTTATTTTGAGGGGACAGCAAATTTACACTGTTATACAAGCTGTACACTCACTACTTTACATTGTAGCAAAGTGTCATTTCTTCAGTGTTGTCACATGAAAAGATAGAATAAAATATTTACAATAATGTGAGGGGTGTACTCACTTTTGTGAGATACTGTATGTTAATAAATTATGTTAATAAATACAATGCAATTACCTTCAATCCACCATCATGCTCTACCTCTATGCCAGCCAGGTACAATTAACAGCTAAAAATGACCTCATATTTATAAGAAAGATCAAAAAGTATTTGTGAGTATTGATCCTGTTGTTTCTTTTTAAGAAAACATCTGTATATACTCCCCTCCTCATTCCTCCACCCTCACAGTTAAACAAGGAAAATAACTACCTATATAAAATCCTTAACCACTTCAGCCCCGGAAGGATTTCCCAGTTTAGGACCAGAGCACTTTTTGCGATTCGGCACTGCGTCGCTTTAACCGACAATTGCGCGGTCGTGCGACGTTGTACCCAAATGGAATTTGCGTCCTTTTTTCCCACAAATAGAGCTTTCTTTTGGTGGCATTTGATCGCCTCTGCGTCATTTATGATCACCGCTATAAACAATAGAAGAGCGACAATTTTGCAAAAAAAACCTGTTTTCCTTACTTTTTGCTAAAATCCAAATCCAAAAAGAAAAATATAAAAAAAACATTTTTTTTCATCGGTTTTGGCCGATTTATATTCTTCCTCATATTTTTGGTAAAAAAAAAATCACAATTGGCGTTTATTGATTGGTTTGCGCAAAAGTGACTGCGTTTACGGATGATGAGAATTCATTTCTGGGGTTTTTATTATTATTTTTTTTTTTACTAGTAATGGCGGCGATCTGCGATTTTTAGCGGTACTGCGATATTGGGGTGGACATGTCGGACCCTTTTGACACTTTTTTGGAACCAATGACATTTATACAGCGATCGGAAATTTAAATATCTACTGATTACTGTATAAATGTCACTGCCATTGAAGGGGTTAACCTGCAGGGGGAGATCTAGGGGTTAACTGTGTTCTCTGGGTGTGTTTTAACTGAGGGGGGCTGGGCTGTTATGGGCATAAGAGATCTAACTGATCCCAGTGACAGGGATCGGTAAATCTCCTATGCCCCCACTAACAGAGCGGGGAATCGCCGTGTTTACATCGGCGGTTCCCCGTTCTTTTGCTGTGGCCGCTCATCACAGCTCACCGGCGGACATCGGGTCCACCCGAGCCGTGGGCACACTCCCCAGGAGTACGGGATGCATTCACACTGCCGCCATGAATATACGGCAGGCAGTGTGGAAGTGGTTAAAGTGGTTGTAAAGGCTGAAGGTTTTTCCCTTTGTGCATTTTATGCACGAAGGATAAAAAACCTTCTGTGTGCCTCAGCCCCTCCCCTTTTACTTACCTGAGCCCCATCGCAATCCAGCAATGTGCACAAGAGCCTTAGCTCTCCTGGGTCTCTTTCTGCTCATTGGCTTAGACAGCAGAGGAAGACATTGGCAATCACAGTAAGTGAGCCAATGGAGGATAGAGTAGGGGCGGGGCGGGGCTGAGCAGCACTCTGTGTATAAATAGACACACAGGGAGTGAGCCATAGCTGCTTGCTATAGGGGCACTTGACAGAAGGGAGGGGCCCGGAACCTGAGAAGAGGAGGATCGGGGCTGCTCTGTGCAAAACGACTGCACAGAGCAGGTTAGTATAACATGTTTGCTATTTTTGAAAAAAATCAGCCTTTAACTGCTTTGCATTAGCACAGAACCACGCACAGCTACGTCACAGCTTCTTCTGGGTCTGGGCCACGCACTGCCGGCGACCCGCTCCCGCTGTGGTTGGACACAGCGGGAGCCAATCAGTGGGTCCAACTGGCGATCTCTCCTGAGAGAGGCAGAACACCGGTCTGCCTCTGTAAACAAGGCAGATTGCCGTTCTGTGAGAGGGGAAGATGGAGATTGTGTGTTTCTAGTAAGCAAGAAGATGGATCTCTGTCTTCCCCCAGTCAAAGCACCCCCCAATAGTTAGCAAGCACTCCCAGGGAACACATTTAATCCTTTGATTGCCCCTGATGTTAACCCCTTCCCTGCCAGTGTCATTTTTTTAGCACTGATCACTGTATTAGTGCCACTGGTCCCCAAAAACTGTCACTTATTGCCAGATTTGTCTGCCGTAATGTCACAATCCCTCTAAAAATTGCTGATCACTGCCATTACTAATAAAAATAAAAATACCATAAAAATATCCCATAGTTTGTAGATGCGATAACTTTTGCGCAAACCAATCAATATACGCTTATTGGGATTTTTTTTACCGAAATTATGTAGCAGAATACATATTGGCCTAAACTGATGGAGAAATTAGATGTTTACATTTTTTTACTGGATATGTTTTATAGCCGAAAGTAAAAAAAATATTGACTTTTTTTTTGTTTTTTTGTTTTTTTTTAATCAACTTTTTATTAGTTTTGTAGGGTTTACACAGAAAAAAGGGGGGAAGGGAAAACATTTGCAGTACACATTACATTTTTCATCTGAGTAGGTGAAGGGGGGGGTAAGGGGAGAAAGAGAGGAAAAAGCAAGAGGGGGGGGAGGTTCAGATAATCGTACATATAAATGCCATAGACATAAGAATACAAATAAAGATATTTATAAGTGGGGCCGGTCGAGAGAGGCGACTCTCTGTGTCACCCCTCTCGAATCGGCCTGGGGTCCTGATGGGGGTAAGGGATCTATCGGCCCGCTATAGTCTAACCAGATAGAAGGTAGCACCAGTCCACATAAGCTGAAGAAAGGCAGGGGGACATACTGCTTGCGAAAGTTCATCGTAAGGACTAGGTTGCTGTCGGTTTGTATAGGGTTACTCCTGGGTGGAGGAAGTGGAGAACATATATCCGCTCCTTCTGAAAGCTCGGGGGGATGAAAGGGCAGTTTGTTCCGAATGTGACAGACAAGTACGAATGAAGGCAGCCCATCTCTTGTGTAGTTTCTCCGAGTCCCAGTCATCGTGTGTTATTATATCGAGGGACTCATGGCAGAGAAGGGCTTTGAGTTTGTTTTGGACCTCTGAAACAGTCGGAGGGAGTGTAGAGATCCAATGCTGTAGGATGGCCCTCCTGGCAATGAGAAGTGTTAGCATGATCCAATGACTATGCTGCTGTAGCTTAGATGAGGGAGGTGTGGATGAGCAGGACAGTGAGGTGGGATTGCCGAAGACTA